>JASGCC010001514.1:0-35810 GCA_030067915.1 Hydractinia echinata | reverse complement strand
AAAAAGAAGATAAAACCAAAGTAACAGGGATAAGCCAACTCCATCCGAACGAAATTTTAAAAATTAGTCTCTTCACCACTAAAACCCATGAGACTTTGTAGTTTCAAAAATATTTCATTCTGATGAGGTACCTTCCGAATAAAAACTCAGTTATCCCCGCAACCGGAATAAACTCGGATTCCCGTAAATCCCGGCACTCGGTCCGTATACGTCCGAATGTATACAAAGCAAAAGTAAGCAGCTGGAGTAAAGCTCATTTCCGCAACGATTCTTAAATATTATTTTTTCACCAGCTAAACCATGAACTGTAGTTAAAAAAATTTTCATTTTGACTGAGACGCCGATGACAAGACAAAGGTAATCGCCGCAACCGAAACCCGCTATTTCCCTAAATCCCCGTATAGTGCATATACAAAGAAAGTAAAGCCGGTTAGAAACCATTGTCTTCCAAACGATTTTAAAATATTTTTCACCAACTAAAACCCATGAGACTGTAGTTTCCAAAAATAATTCATTTCTGAATGAGGACCCCTAATAAGAAAGCATTCTATCCCCGGCAACCGAAAACTGGATCGTGAGTTTCCCTGTAAAATCCCGGATCCGGCCCGTATTAGCGAATTACAAAGAAAAAGTAAGCAGTGAGTAAACCTTCCGACACGATTCTTAAAATATTTTCACCATATTAAGACCATGAGACTTGTAGTTTGTCAACAAATGTTTCTTTTGATGAGAAAACCCGATAAATAGCAGTTTAATCGCGAACGTCGAAAACCCGCGATTCTACTTCCGTTTAATCTTCGAAACTCGCCCGTATAGTCGAATATACAAAGAAAGTAAGCAGGGAATAAACTCATACTCCCGAACGTATTTAAAATTAATTTTTCACTCACAAAAACCTAGAAGACTTGTATTTTCAAAAAAATATTTCATTCTGATGTGAACGCGAATGAAAAGCACGTTGAAAATCGCCGGCAATCCAAAAATCGCGCGATTCCCGTAAATCCGGACTCGCCCGTAAGGGTCGAATTGTATAAAAAAGAAAGTAAGCAGGGAGTAAACCTCATTTCCTTCGAACATTTTAAAATATTTCACACTACAAAAAACCTCATGAGACCTTTGTTAGTTTCAAAATATTTTCAATTCTTGTGAACGGTCCGATGAAAGCAGTGTAATCCCTGGCAACCGAAAACCCGGCGATTTCCCGTAATCTCCGTTATAGTCGAATGATACAAAGAAAGTAAGCAAGGGGAGTTAAACCAATTCCGGAAAACGATTTTAAAAATTAAAATTTTCAGACCACTAAAAACCCCATGAGACATGTAGTTGTCAAAAATATTATTCTGATGAGACCGCCCGTAATGTAAAATGCCAGTTTAATCGCGCGGCAACCGAAACCCCAGCGATTTCCCGTAAATCCCGTATAGTCGAATGTATACAAAGAAAGTAAGCAGGGATTAAATCCATTTCCCGAACGATTTTAAAATTATTTTTTCAACCAACTAAAACATCTCCCCTCCCCCCATTCATAGACTTTGTAATGTTTCAAAAAACTGTTTCATTTTTGATGAGAACGCCGAATGAAAGCATTTAATCCACGCAACCGAGAAACCGCGTTCCCCGTAAATCCCGGGCTCCGGCCGCAATAGTCGAATGTATACAAAGAAAGTACCCCAGGGAAAAACAATTTCCCGAACGATGTTTTTAAATTATTTTTTTTGCACCAACTAAAAACCAGAGACGTGTAGTTTTGCAAAAATTGTTCATTTTGAAAGACGCCGAATGAAGCAGTGTATCGCCGGCACCGAAACACCGCGAATTCCCGTAAATCCCGGCTTCGCCCCGTATAGTGGAATGTATATCAAAGAAACTAAGCTAGGAGTAAACCATTTCCCTGCCACATTTTTAAAAAAATTATTTTTTCACCATCTAAAACCTCATGAGACTTGTAGTCAAAATATTAAACATTTTGATGAGTAACGCCGAATGAACAGCAGTTTAATCGCCGGACAAACAAACTCGAAAAACCCCGATTTCCGGTAAATCCCGAAGTTCGAATTGTATACCAATGAAAGTTAAGCAGGGAGCTAAAACTCCATGTCCCGAACGATTTTAAAATTAATTTTTCACGCAAACTAAAACCCATGAACTTGTAGTTTAAAAAATGTTCCATTTTTCTTGAATGGAGACCCCAAAATGAAAGCAGTTTAATTCGCCGGCAACGCGAAAAGTCCGCGATTTCCCGTAAATCCCCGGACTCGGCCCTAAGTCGAATGTATACAACAGAAAGTAAGCAGGGAGTAAATCTCATTTCCCGCACGTATTTTAAAAATATTTGTTTCACACACTAAAAACCCAATGAGACTGTAAGTTTCAAAAAAATATTGTTACAATTTGATGAGGCACGCCTGAATAAAAAGCAGTTTAATCGCCGCAACCGAAAACCCCAGCGATTTCCCGGAATCCTAAATAGTCGAATGTATACAATGAAAATGTAACAGGATAAACTCAGTCCCGAACGTTTTTAAGAAGTTATTTTTTCACGCACTAAACCCATGAGACTTTAGTTCCAAAAAAATATTTTCATTTCTGATGAGACGGCCGAATGAAAGCATATTTAATCCCGGCAACCGTAAACACCGCGCAATTTCCCGTAAATCCCGTTATACGTCCGAATGATATCAAAGAAAAAGTTAAGCAGGAGTAAAACTCATTTCCCGGAACGAATTTCTAAAATTAATTTCACACACTAAAACCCATGACATGTAGTTTTCAAAAATAATTTCTTCATTTCTGATGAGACGTAAGGCCGATAGAAAGCAGTTAATCGCTCGTGCAACATGTCGAACCCGCGATTGCCCGTAAATCCCGTATAGTCGAATGTAACAAAGAAAGTAAGCAGGAAGGTAAACTCATTTTCCCGATAACGATTTTAAAATTATTTTTCACTGCAACTAAAACCCATGAGCACTTGTAGTTCAAAAAATATTTCTTTCTGAGAATGACCCCGAATAAAAGTTAGTTTAATGCCCCGTCTAAACCGTAAAACTTCGTGATTTCCCGTAAATTCCCTGTACATCCCCGTAAGTCGAATGGTATACAGCAAAAGAAAGTAAGCAGGGAGTAAACTCATTTCCCGAACGATCTTAAAAATTATTTTCTGCCAACCACTAAAATAGCCCCATGAACTTGTAGTTTCAAAAATTTTCATTTTGAATGAACTGCCGAAAATGAAAGCAGTCTGAAATTCGCGCGGCAACCGAAATACCGCGATTACCTCGTTAATCTCGGACTCGCCCGTATAGTCGAATGTATAACAAAGAAAGTAATGCAGGGACGTTAAACTCATTTCCCTGGAACGATTCTTTAAAATTATTTTCACCACTAAAACCATGAACTTGTATTTTCAAAAAGATGTCTTTAATTTCTTGTATGAGACGCTCGAATGAAACAGGTTAATCGCCGGCAAACGAAAACTCGGCCGAATTACCTCGTTAATGTCTCGGACTCGCCGTAATAGTCGAATGAGACAAGGAAAGTAAACACGGGAGTATAAACTCATTTCCCGAACGATTTTTAAAATTATTTTTTCATACACTAAAACCCATTGAGACTGGTAAATTTTCAAAATAATTCTATTCTCGATAGACGACGAATGAAAGCATTTAATCCTGGCAACTCGATAATCCGCGATTCCCGTAAATCCCGGACTCGCCGTTATAGTCGAAGTATACAAAGAAAGTAAGCAGGGAAAACTCATTTCCCGAAGATACGATTCTTAAAATTATTTTTCAACTGCAACTTAAAACCCAGAACTTGTAAGAAGTGTTTCAAAAAAATATTTTCATTCCTATGAACGCAGAAGAAAGCAAGTTTTAATCGCCGGCAACTGAAAACTCGCGATTTGTTCCCATAAAGTCGCCGACGGCCCGAACGTCGAATTATACAAAGAAGTAAGGAGGGAAAAACTCATTCCCGAACGATCTTGTTAAAAATTATTTTTTCAAGCCACTCATACCCATGAGACTGTGTAGTTTCAAAAATATTTTCATTTCTGATGAGTACGCCGCATGAAACTAGTTTAATCCGCCGGCAACTCGAAAACCCGCGATTTTCCCGTAAATTCCCGGACTCGTCCCGATAGTCGAAATGTATGAAAGAAATGTAAAGCGGAAAATAAACTCATTTTCCCCACGATTTTTATATAAGATTATTTTTCCACACACTAAAAAACCATGAGACTTGTAGTTCAAAATATTTCATTCTGATGAGACGGCCGCATAAAGCATTATCGCCGTGCAACCGAAAACTCCGCGATTCCCGTAAAATCCCGGACTCGCCCCGGATAGTGAAATTGTAGTACCAAAGAAACGTAAGCAGGGAATATAACTCATTTCCCCGTACCGATTCTTTTAATGATTTTCACCACTAAAACCAAATAAGACTTGTAGTTTTCAAGAGAATATTTTCATTCCTGATAGACCCGAATGAAAGCAGTTAATGCCGCAACCGAAAACCCGCGATTTCCCGTAAATTCCGGACTCGCCGGTGACTCGAAAATGTAATATCAAAAGAAAGTAGCTAGGAAGTACAAACCATTTCCCGAAAAGTTTTTAAAATTATTATTTTTCATCTCTAAAATACTCCATAAGACTTGCATTGTTCAATGAAAATAGTTTCATTTGATGAGTAACCCGAATGAAAAGCAGTTAACGTCCGGCAAACCGAAAACGCCGCGATTTCCCGTAAATTCCAGTATATGTCCGAATTTACAAAGAAAAGTAAGCAGGAAGTACAAGTTATCCCGAACGATTTTTTAAAACATCTTTCGACCACTAAAAACCCATGATACTTGTTAAGGTTCAAAAAACTTTTCATTTCTGATGAAGTACGCCGAATGTCAACAGTTTAATCCCGGCAACGTCAAAAACCTCGATTTCCCCGTTAAATTCCCGGACCTCGGCCCGTATAGCGAATGTTATATCAAAGAAAGTAAGTCAGGAAGTAAACGCATTTCGCCCGAACTGATCTTAAACATATTTTTCACCAAACTAAAACCCAGAGACTTGTATTTTCAAAAAATGTTTCCATTTTGAGAGACGGCCAATGTGAAAAGCTGTTTTAAATCGGTCCGGCAACCGAGAAAACCCGCAATTACCCGTTAATCTCGGATCGGCCCGTATATCGAATTATGACCAAAGAAAGTAACAGGATAGTAAACCATTCCCGAAAAGATTTTTAAAAATTATATTTCACCTCTAAAACTCATGAAAACTTGCATTTTCAAAATAGTTTCCCAATTTTTGATGAGACGCCGAATAAAGCTTTAATCGCTGGCAACCGAAAACCGCGATTTCCCGAAATCCCGTAATAGTCGAATTACAAAAGATAAGTAAGCAGGAGAAAAGTCAATCCCCGAAACGATTTTTAAAACTATTTTTCTACCACTAAACTCATGAACTTGCAGTTTCAAAAAATATTGTCCAATTTTTGATGAGACGTCCGAATGAAAGCAAGTTTATTCGCCGCAACCGAAACCCGGCGATTACCCCGTCAATCCGGACCGGCCCCGTCATAGTACGAAAATGAACAAAGGAATAACAGGGTAGAAATCTCATTTCCCGAACGATTTTAAAATTATTTTTTCAAAACGCACTAAAAAAACCCATGGAAACTTAGTTTCAAAAAATATTTCATTCTGAAGAGAGCGGCCGAATGAAAGCATTAATAACCGGCCAAACCGAATAACTCGTGGATTTCTCCGTAAATCCCGGTACTCGGCCCGCTAAGTCGAATGTCTACACAAGAAAGTATAAGCAGGGAGTAAAACTACATTTTCCCCGAAAAACGATGTCTTAAAATTTATTTCCACCACAAAACCATGAGACTGTATTTTCCAAAAAATTTTTCAATTTTGATGAGACGCCTGAATGAAAGCTGTTTAATCGCCGCAAACCCGAAAACCCGCGATTACATTACCCGTTAATTTCTCGGACCTCGGCCCGAAGTCGAAATGTATACAAAGAAAGGTAAGCTAAGGAAATAAACTCTTTCCCGAACGATTTTTAAAATATTTTCACCAACTAAAAACATAAGAACTGTATTTCAAAAAATATTTATTTTCCTGATGTAACGCCGAATAAACCATTAATCGCCGGCAAACCAAAACCCGCCATTATTCGCCGTAAATCCAGTAATAGCCGAATGTTTACAACAAGAAAGTAAGCCAGGGAGTATAGTCATTCCCCGAACGATTTTTAGAACTCTTTTTCAACCAAAAAACTCATGAGACTTGCAAGTTTCAAAAATATTTTCATTTTTATGAACGCCGAATGAAAAGCAGTTTATCCGCCGGCATACCGAAAACCCGAGTATTTCCCGTAAGACCCGGACTCGCCCGTATTAGGTCGAATTTAATAGTTCAAAGGAAGTAAAGCAGGAGTTATACTCATTTTCCCGCAACGATTTTAAAATAGTTTTTCACATCACTATAAAACCCCATGAGATCTTGTATTTTCAAAAAATAATTTTCATTTCTGAATGAGTAACGCCGAAGAAACGTTAATTCGCTGGTCAACCAAACCCCGATACTCCTGTTTACAGTTCTCGGACTCGTCCCGTAATCGAATTATACAAAGAAAATAAGCAGTGAAAGAAACCATTCCCGAAGATTTTTTAAATTATATTTACCTCTAAAACCCAGAGACTTGCATTTTCAAAAAAAAGTTTCATTTTGATTGAGACCCGAATGAAACAGTTTAATCTCCGCAACCGAAAACCTCGCGAATTCCGTAAATCCCGTATAGTCGAATGTATAGCAAAGAAAGTAACCAGGGAGGTAAACTCATTTCCCGAACGATCTAAATATTTTTCACACAACTTAAAACCCATGAGACTTGCTAGTTTTCAAATAGTTTTCATTTTTGATGAGACGCCCGAATGAAAGCATTAATCTCCGGCAAAACCGAAAAACCCGCGATTTCCCGTAAAATCCCGAATGTCAATGTATACAAAGAAATAAGCAGGAGTAAACTCTTCCGAACGATTCAAAATTATTGGTTCACGCACAAAACCCATGGAGACTTGTAGTTCAAAAAAATGTTCCATTTTGATGAGACCGACCCGAAATAAAGCTGTTTAATCGCCGGCACACGAAAACTTCCGCGATATCCTCGTTAATCTCGGACCCGCCCGTATAGTTCGAATGTATACAAAGAAAGTAAATGCAGGGAGTAAAGTCATTTCCCGACGATTTTTAAAAACAATTTTTCACCACTAAAACTCATGAGACTTCATGTTTCAAAAAATAAATTTTTCAATTTTTTGAGAACGCCGAAGAAAAGGCATTTAATCGCCGCAAACCGAAACCCTGCGATTGACCCATAAATCCACGGAACTCGGCCGTATAGGTCCGAAGGTATACAAAGGAAGTAAAGTCAAGGGAATAAACCTCATTCCCCGAACGATTTTTAAAAATTATTTTCACGCAACTAATAATCCCATGAGACTGTAGTTTTAAATAAATGTTTGCATTTTGATGAGACGCCGAATGAAAGCTGTTTAATCGCCGCAACCGAAAATCCGCGATTACCCGTTAATCTTCCGACGTCGGCCCGTATAGTCGAAAGTGTAATTCAAAGAAAGTAAGCAGGGAAAGTAAAACTCCATTCCAGAGATTTTTAAAAAAATATATTTTTTCACCTCTAAAACCCATGAGACCTTGCAGTTTCGAAAAATAGTTTCATTTTGATGAGACGCCGAATGAAAGCAATTTAATCTCCGGCAACCGAAAACTCCGTCGAATTTCCCGTAAATCCCGTATAGTCGAGAGGTTTACAAAGAAAGAAGCAGCGAGTAAAGTCATTTCCCGAACGATTTAAAACTATTTTTCACCACTAAAACCAGAAACTTGCAGTTTCAAAAATATTCATTTTTGAATGAACGGGCCGAAGAAAGCAGTTATTCGCCGGCAATCGAAAACCGCGATTACCCATAAACCCTGATCGCCCGTAATAATCGAATGTATAGACAAGAGTAAGCAGGGAGTAAACTCACTGTCCCGAAACGATTTTAAATTATTTTTCAACCACTAAACCCAAAGACTTTTATTTTTCAAAAATATTTCCATTTCTGATGAGACGCCGAATGAAAAGCAGTTAATCGCCCGCACCGAAAACTCGTGATTTCGTAAATGCTCGGACTGGACCCCGTAAGTCGATGTAATAACAAAGAAAGTAACAGGAGTAAACTCATTCTCCGAACGATCTTAAAATTATTTTTTTTCACCACTAAAACCCAATGAGACTGTAGTTTTCCAAAAAAAATTGTTCAGTTTATGAGACGTAACGCCGAATGAAAGCGTTTAAGATTCGCCGGCAATCCGAAAACCGCGATACCGTTAATTCTCGACCTCGGCCCGTATAGTCGAATGTATACAAAGAGAAAGTATAGCAGGGAGAAAGTTCATTTCCCGAACGATTTTTAAAACTATGTTTTTCACCACAAAACTCATGAGACTGCAGTTGTTCAAAAAATATTTTCAATTGATGACGCCGACATGAAAAGCAGTTTATAGCGCAACCGAAAACCCGCGATTACCGCATAAATCCGGACTCGGCCCGTATAGTCGAAAGTATACAAAGGAAATAAGCAGGGGGAGTAAACTCAATTTCCCGAACGAAATTTTAAAAATTATTTTTCAACCACTAAAAACGCATGAACTTGAGTTTTCAAAAAATATTTTCAAATTTCTGAGGAGACGTCCGAGAAAGCCAGTTTAATCCCCGCATACCGAAAACTCGTGATTTCCCGAAATCCCGGACTCGGCCCGTATAGTCGAATGTATACAAATAATAGTAAGCAGGAATAAACTCATTTCCCGAACGTCTTAAAAATTATTTCACCCTAAAACCCATGAGACTTGTAGTTCAAAAAATTTCATTTTGATGAACGCCGATGAAAAGCTGTTTTATCGCTCGGAAACCGAAAACCGCGATACCCGTTAATCTCTGGACCTGCGGCCCGTAAGTCAAATGTATAACAAAGAAAGTAAGCAAGGGGAAGTAATAAACTCATTTCCCGAACGATTTTAAAAAATATTTCACCATAAAAACTCATGAAACTTGTATTTTCAAAAAAATTTTCAAATTTATGAGTGAACGCCGGGAATAAAGAATTTAATTCCCGCACAAAAAGACCCGCGATTCCCAGTAAATGCACGGACTCGGCCTCGATAGTCGAATGTATAAAAAGAAAGATAAGCAGGAGTAAAACTCATTGCCCGAACGATTGTAAAAAATTATTTTTCACCACTTAAAACTATGGACACTAGCAGTTTCAAAAATGTTCAATTGATGAGACGCCGAATGAAAGCAGTTTAAGGCCGGCAACCGAAAACCCGTGAATTTTCCGTAAAATCCCGATTCGGACCGTATAGTTCCCGAATGTATAATCAAAGGAAAGTACCCAGAATAAACCATTTTCCGAAAACAATTTAAAAAATTATTTTTCTACCACTTAAAACCAATGAGACTTGAAAGTTTTCAATAAAAATGTTTTCATTTTTATGAGGTACCCGAATGAAACAGTTTAATCGCGGCCAACGCGAAAACCCGATTCCCGTAAATCCCGTATAGTCGAATGTATACAAGAAAGTAACAGGGAGTTAAACTCAAATTCCCGAATGATTTTTTAAAGATTAATTTCGAAACAGATCACCTAAAACCCATGAGACTTGTATTTTCAAAAATATTTTCATTTCTGATGAGACCGCCGATATGAACAATTAATCGACGGCACCGAAAACCCGCGAATTCCCCGTAAATCCCTGTATACTCCGAAAATGTAACTAAAGAAAGTAATAGGGAGTAAACTCATTCCCGAACGATTTTTAAAATTAATTTTTTCACACACTAAAACTCAGAACTTGCATTTTTAAAAATGTTCAAATTGAATAGAACCGCCAATAAAGCAGTTTAATTGCCGGCAACCGAAAACCTCGCGATTCTCCGTAAATCCCGGACCTTCGCCCCGTACATAGTCGAATGTATCACAAGAAATGTAGCCCAGGGAGTAAACTCAATTCCCGGAACGATTTTAAAATTATTTTTTCACCACTAAACCCATGAGACTGTGTAGTTTTCAAAAATATTTCATTTTCTGATGAAGACGCCGAATTGAAAGCATGTTTAAATCGCCCGGCAACCGAAAACCGTGATTTCCCGTAAATCCCGGACTGGCCCGTATAGTCGAATGTAGTAGGCAAAGAAAGTAAGCAGGCGAGTAAACTCATTTCCCGAACGATTTTTAAAATTATTTTTCACCACTAAACCCATGAGACGTTGTAGTTTTCAAAAAAATGTTTTCCATTCCTGATGAGACGCCCGAATGGAAAGCATTTCACTCGCCGGCAACCGAAAACCCGCGATTTACCCGTAATCCCGGACTCGGCCCGTATAGTCGAATGTATACAAAGAAAGTAAGCCAGGGAGTAAACTCATTTCCCGAAACGATTTTTAAAATTATTTTTTCACCACTAAAAACATGAAACTTGTAGTTTTCAAAAAATGTCATTTCTGATGTGACGCCGAAAGAAAAGCGAGTTTAATCGCCGGCAACCAAAAACCCGCGATTCCCGTTAAACTCCAGTAAGTCGAATTTACAAAAAAGTAAGCAGGGACGAAAGTCATTCCCGAACGATTTTAAAACTATTTCTTTCACCACTAAAAACCAATGAAAAAGACCTTGCCAGGTTTCAAAATATTTTCATTTTTGATGAGACGGGGCCGAATGAAAGCAGTTATTCGTCCGGCAAACCGAAAACCGCGAATTCCCCGTAAATCCCAGGACTCGGCCCGATAGTCGAATGTATACAAAGGAAGTAAAGCAGGGAAGTAAAACCATTCCCCTGAACGATTTTAAAATATTTTTCCAACACTAAAAACCCATGAGAACTTTAGTTTCAAAAATATCCTGTTCAGTTCTGAATGAGACGCCGATAATGAAAAAGCATGTTTAATCCCCGCAACCGAAAAACCGCGATTTCCCTAAGCTCCGGAACAGCCGTATACGTGAATGTCTCAAAGAAAGTAAGCAGGCAGTACAACTCATCCGAACGATTTTTAAACATTATTTTTCACCACTAAAAACCATTGAGACTATGGTAGTTTTCCAAAAATATTCTCATTTTTTGATGAGACGCCGAATGAAAGCAGTTTAATCGCCGGCAACCGAAAACCCGCGCGATTTCCCGTAAATCCGCGGCTCGGCCCGTATACGTCGATGTATACAAAGAAAGTAAGCAGGGAGTAAACTCATTTCCCGAACGATTTTTAAAATTATTTTTTCACCACTAAAACCCATGAGACTGTAGTTTTCAAAAAATATTTTCATTTTGGATTGAGACGCCGAATGAAAGCAGTTTAATCGCCGGCACAACCGAAAACCCCGCGATTTCCCGTAAATCCCGTATAGTCGAATGTATACAAAGAAAGTAAGCAGGGAGTAAACTCATTTCCCGAACGATTTTTAAAATTATTTTTTCACCACTAAAACCCATGAGACTTGTAGTTTCAAAAATATTTTCATTTTTGATGAGACGCCGAATGAAAGCAGTTTAATCGCCGGCAACCGAAAACCCGCGATTTCCCGTAAATCCGCTCGGCCGTATAGTCGAATGTATACAAAGAAAGTACGCAGGGAGTAAACTCATTTCCCGAACGATTTTTAAAATTATTTTTCACCACTAAAACCCATGAGACTTGTAGTTTTCAAAAATATTTTCATTTTTGATGAGACGCCGAATGAAAGCAGTTTAATCGCCGGCAACCGAAAACCCGCGATTTCCCGTAAATCCCGGCTCGGCCCGTATAGTCGAATGTATACAAAGAAAGTAAGCAGGGAGTAAACTCATTTCCCGAACGATTTTTAAAATTATTTTTTCACCACTAAAACCCATGAGACTTGTAGTTTTCAAAAATATTTTCATTTTTGATGAGACGCCGAATGAAAGCAGTTTAATCGCCGGCAACCGAAAACCCGCGATTTCCCGTAAATCCCTCGTATAGTCGAATGTATACAAAGAAAGTAAGCAGGGAGTAAACTCATTTCCCGAACGATTTTTAAAATTATTTTTTCACCACTAAACCCATGAGACTTGTAGTTTTCAAAAAATTTTTCATTTTTGATGAGACGCCGAATGAAAGCAGTTTAATCGCCGGCAACCGAAAACCCGCGATTTCCCGTAATCCCGGACTCCCCGTATAGTCGAATGTATACAAAGAAAGTAAGCAGGGAGTAAACTCATTTCCCGAACGATTTTTAAAATTATTTTTTCACCACTAAAACCCATGAGACTTGTAGTTTTCAAAAATATTTTCATTTTTGATGAGACGCCGAATGAAAGCAGTTTAATCGCCGGCAACCGAAAACCCGCGATTTCCGTAAATCCCGTAGGCCGTATAGTCGAATGTATACAAAGAAAGTAAGCAGGGAGTAAACTCATTTCCGAACGATTTTTAAAATTATTTTTTTCACCACTAAAAGCCATGAGACTTGTATTTTCAAAAAATATTTTCAATTTCTGATGAACGGGACCGGCCGAATGAAAGCAGTTTTATTCGCCCGGCAAACCCAAAAAAACCCGCGATTTTTCCCGTAAACTCCCGTATATGTCGATGTTAACAAAGAAAGTAAGGCAGACGAGTAAAGTCATGTTCCCGAACCTGATTTTTGAAAACTACTTTTTCACCACTAAAACCATGAAGACTTGCAGTTTTCCAAAAATATTTTCATTTTTGATGAGACGCCGAATGAAACCAGTTTATTCGCCACGGCAACCGAAAACCCAGCCGATTTCCCCGTAATCCCGGACCTCGGCCCTGTATAGTTCGAATGTTATACAAAGGACATGTAAGGCAGGGAGTAAACTCATTTTCCCGAACGATTTTTAAAATTATTTTTCACCTCTAAAACCCCATGAGACTTGCAGTTTTCAAAAATATTTTCTTTTTGATGAGATCCGACATGAAAGCAGTTTATTCGCCGGCCAACCGAAAACCCGGCGATTCCCGTAATCCCGTATAGTCGAATGTATACAAAGAAAGTAAGCAGGGAGTAAACTCATTTCCCGAACGATTTTAAAATTATTTTTTCACCACTAAAACCCATGAGACTTGTAGTTTTCAAAAAATATTTTCATTTTTGATGAGACGCCGAATGAAAGCAGTTTAATCGCCGGCAACCGAAACCGCGATTTCCCGTAAATCCCGACTCGCCCGTATAGTCGAATGTATACAAAGAAAGTAAGCAGGGAGTAAACTCATTTCCCGAACGATTTTTAAAATTATTTTTTCACCACTAAAACCCATGAGACTTGTAGTTTTCAAAAATATTTTCATTTTTGATGAGACGCCGAATGAAAGCAGTTTAATCGCCGGCAACCGAAAACCCGCGATTTCCCGTAAATCCTCCCGTATAGTCGAATGTATACAAAGAAAGTAAGCAGGGAGTAAAACTCATTTCCCGAACGATTTTTAAAATTATTTTTTCACCACTAAAACCCATGAGACTTGTAGTTTTCAAAAATATTTTCATTTTTGATGAGACGCCGAATGAAAGCAGTTTAATCGCCGGCAAACCGAAAACCCGCGATTTCCCGTAAATCCCGTATAGTCGAAATGTATACAAAGAAAGTAAGCAGGGAGTAAACTCATTTCCCGAACGATTTTTAAAATTATTTTTTCACCACAAAACCCATGAGACTTGTAGTTTCAAAAAATTTTTCATTTTGATGAGACGTCCGGAATGAAGCAGTTTAATCGCCGGCAACCCAAACCCGCGATTTCCCGTAAATCCCGGCTCGGCCCGTATAGTCGAATGTATACAAGAAAGTAAGCAGGGAGTAAACTCATTTCCTGAACGATTTTTTAAAATTATTTTTTCACCACTAAAACCCATGAGACTTGTAGTTTTCAAAAATATTTTCATTTTGATGAGACGCCGAATGAAAGCATTTAATCCCGCAACCGAAAACCCGCGATTTTCCCGTAAATCCCCGCGGCCGTATAGTCGAATGTATACAAAGAAAGTACCAGGGAGTAAACTCATTTCCCGAACGATTTTAAAAATTACTTTTTTCACCACTAAACCATGAGACTTGTAGTTTTCAAAAATATTTTCATTTTTGATGAGACGCCGAATGAAACCAGTTTTAATCCCGGCAACCGAAAACCCGCGATTTCCCGTAATCCCGGCCCCGTATAGTCGGAATGTATACAAAGAAAGTACGCAGGGAGTAAACTCATTTCCCGAACGATTTTTAAATTATTTTTTCACCACTAAAACCCATGAGACTTGTAGTTTTTCAAAATATTTTCATTTTTGATGAGACGCCGAAATGAACCAGTTTAATCTCCGGCAACCGAAAACCCGCGATTTCCCGTAATCCCGGCTCGGCCGTATAGTCGAATGTATACAAAGAAAGTACCCAGGGAGTAAACTCATTTCCCGAACGATTTTTAAATTATTTTTTCACCACTAAAACCCATGAGACTTGAGTTTCAAAAATATTTTCATTTTTGATGAGACGCCGAATGAAAGCAGTTTAATCGCCGGCAACCGAAAACCCGCGATTTCCCGTAAATCCCGTATAGTCGAATGTATACAAGAAAGTAAGCAGGGAGTAAACTCATTTCCCGAACGATTTTAAAATTATTTTTTCACAACTAAAACCCATGAGACTTGTAGTTTTCAAAAATATTTTCATTTTTGATGAGACGCCGAATGAAAGCAGTTTAATCGCCGGAAACCGAAAACCCGCGATTTCCCGTAAATCCCCGTATAGTCGAATGTATACAAAGAAAGTAAGCAGGGAGTAAACTCATTTCCCGAACGATTTTAAAATTATTTTTTCACCACTAAAACCCATGAGACTTTGTAGTTTTTAAAAATTTTTCATTTTTGATGAGACGGCTCGAATGAAGCAGTTAATCGCCGGCAACCGGAAAACCCGCGATTTCCCGTAAATCCGCCGCGTATTAGTCGAATGTATACAAAGAAAGTAAGCAGGGAGTAAACTCATTTCCCGAACGATTTTTAAAATTATTTTTTTCACCACTAAAACCCATGAGACTTGTAGTTTTCAAAAATATTTTCATTTTTGATGAGACGCCGAATGAAAGCAGTTTAATCGCCGGCAACCGAAAACCCGCGATTTCCCGTAAATCCCGTATAGTCGAATGTATACAAAGAAAGTAAGCAGGGAGTAAACTCATTTCCCGAACGATTTTTAAAATTATTTTTCACCACTAAAACCCATGAGACTTGCAGTTTTCAAAAAATATTTTCATTTTTGATGGAGACGCCGAATGAAAGCAGTTTAATTCGCCGGCAACCGAAAAACCCGCGATTTCCCGTAAATCCGGCCGGCCCGTATAGTCGAATGTATACAAAGAAAGTAAGCAGGGAGTAAACTCATTTCCTGAACGATTTTTAAAATTATTTTTTCAGCCACTAAAACCCATGAGACTTGTAGTTTTCAAAAATATTTTCATTTTTGATGGACGCCTGAAGTGAAAAGCAGTTTCAATCGGCCGGCACCGAAAACCCGTGATTTTCCCGTAAATCCCGGGCTTCGGCCCGTTTTAGTCGAATGTATACAAGAAAGTACCCAGTGAGTTAAACTCATTTCCCGACGATGTTTGAAAATTATTTTTTCACCACTAAAACCAATGAGACCTTTGTAGTTTTCCAAAATATTTTCATTTTTGATGAGACGCCGAATGAAAGCCAGTTTAATCGCCGGAATACCGCAAAACCCCGATTTCCCGTAATTCCCAGAGCATCGGCCCGTGTACCTCGAATGTATATCAAAGAAAGTAAGCCAGGGAGTAAACTCATTTCCCCGAACAGATTTTAAAAATTATTTTTTCACCATTTCTAAACCCATGAGACTGTAGTTTTCAAAAATTGTTTCATTTTTGATGAGACGGCCGAATGAAAGCAGTTTAATCGCCCGCAACCGAAAACCCACGATCCCGTAAAACCCGACTCGGCCCGCATATCGAATGTATACAAAGAAAGTAAGCAGGGAGTAACTACATTTCCCGAACGATTTTTAAAAATTATTTTTTTCACCACTAAAACGCCATGAGACTTGTAGTTTTCAAAAAATTTTTCATTTTGATGAGAACGCCGAATGAAAGCAGTTTAATCGCCGGCAACCGAAAACCCGCGATTTCCGTAAATCCCGGAATCGGCCCGTATAGTCGAATGTTATACAAAGAAAGTAAGCAGGGAGTAAACTCATTTCCCGAACGATTTTTAAAAATTATTTTTTCACCACTAAAACCCATGAGACTTGTAGTTTTCCAAAAATATTTTCATTTTTGATGGAGGACGCCGAATGAAAAAAGCAGTTTAATCGCCGGCATCCGAAAACCCCCGCGATTTCCCCGTAAATCCCCGTCGGCCTAAAGTCGAATGTATACAAAGAAAGTTAGGCAGGGAGTAAAGGCTTCATTTCCCGAACGATTTTTAAAATTAATTTTTCTTCCAGCTAAAACCTATAAGACTTGGTAGTTTTAAACAATATTTTCATTTTGATGAGACGCCGAATGAAAGCAGTTTAATCGCCGGCAACCGAAAACCCGCGATTTCCCGTAAATCCCGTCGCCGTATAGTCGAATGTATACAAAGAAAGTAAGCAGGGAGTAAACTCATTTCCCGAACGATTTTTAAAATTATTTTTTCACCACTAAAACCCATGAGACTTGTAGTTTTCAAAAATATTTTCATTTTGATGAGACGCCGAATGAAAGCAGTTTAATCGCCGGCAACCGAAAACCCGCGATTTCCCGTAAATCCCGGACTCGGCCGTATAGTCGAATGTATACAAAGAAAGTAAGCAGGGAGTAAACTCATTTCCCGAACGATTTTTAAAATTATTTTTTCACCACTAAAACCCATGAGACTTGTAGTTTTCAAAAATATTTTCATTTTGATGAGACGCCGAATGAAAGCAGTTTAATCGCCGGCAACCGAAAACCCGCGATTTCCCGTAAATCCCGGACTCGGCCCGTATAGTCGAATGTATACAAAGAAAGATAAGCAGGGAGTAAATCTCATTCCGAACGAATTCTAAAATTATTTTTTCACCACTAAAACCATGAGACTTGTATTTTCAAAAATGTTTTCATTTTGATGAGACGCCGAATGAAAGCAGTTAATCGCCGGCAACCGAAAACCCGCGATTTCCCGTAAATCCCCGTATAGTCGAATGTATACCAAAAAAGTAAGCAGGGAGTAAACTCATTTCCCAACGATTTTAAAGTTATTTTTTATCCAATAAATACCCATGAGACTTGTAGTTTTCAAAAATAATTTTCATTTTTGATGAGAACGGCCGTATGAAAGCAGTTTATCGGCTCGGCAACCGAAAAATCCGCGATTTCCCGTAACATCCCGTATAGTCCGCAATGTATACAAAGAAACGTAGGCAGGGAGTAAAACTCATGTTCCCGAAAGATTTTTAAAAATTATTTTTTCACCCACTAAAACCCCATGAGACCTTGTAGTTTTCAAAATATTTCATTTTGATGAGACGCCGAATGAAAGCAGTTTAATCGCCGGCAACCGAAAACCCGCGATTTCCCGTAATCCTCCCGTATAGTCGAATGTATACAAAGAAAGTAAGCAGGGAGTAAACTCATTCCCGAAACGATTTTTAAAATTATTTTTTCACCAACTAAAACCCATGAGACTTGTAGTTTTCAAAAATATTTTCATTTTTGATGAGACGCGAATGAAAGCAGTTTAATCGCCGGCAACCGAAACCCGCGATTTCCCGTAAATCCCGGGATCGGCCCGTATAGTGGAATGTATACAAAGAAAGTACCAGGGAGTAAACTCATTTCCCGAACGATTTTTAAAATTATTTTTCACCACTAAAACCCATGAGACTTGTAGTTTTAAAAAATATTTCATTTTTTGATGAGACGCCGAATGAAAGCAGTTTAATCGCCGCAACCGAAAACCCGCGATTTCCCGTAAATCCCGGGCTTCGGCCCGTATAGTGGAATGTAACAAAGAAAAGTAACCCAGGGAGTAAACTCATTCCCGAACGATTTTAAATTATTTTTTCACCACTTAAAACCCATGAGACTTGTAGTTTTCAAAAATATTTTCAATTTTTGATGAGAACGCCGAATGAAACAGTTTAATCTCCGGCAACCGAAAACCCGCGATTTCCGTAAATCCGCTCGGCCGTATATGTCGAATGTATACAAAGAAAGTAAGCAGGGAGTAAACTCATTTCCCGAACGATTTTTAAATTATTTTTTCACCACTAAAACCCATGAGACTTGTAGTTTTCAAAAATATTTTCATTTTTGATGAGACGCCGAATGAAAAGCAGTTTAATCGCCGGCAACCGAAAACCCGCGATTTCCGTAAAATCGGCTCGCGTATAGTCGAAATGTATACAAAAAAGTAACAGGGAGTAAACCATTATCCCGAACGATTTTTAATTATTTTTTTCACCACAAACCCATGAGACTTGTAGTTTTCAAAAATATTTTCATTTTGATGAGACGCCGATGAAAGCAGTTTAATCGCCGGCAACCGAAAACCCGCGATTTCCCGTAAATCCACCGTATATGTCGAATGTATACAAAGAAAGTAAGCAGGGAGTAAACTCATTTCCCGAACGATTTTTAAATTATTTTTCACGCACTAAAACCGCATGAGACTTGTAGTTTTCAAAAATATTTTCATTTTGATGAGACGCCGAATGAAAGCAGTTTAATCGCCGGCAACCGAAAACCCGCGATTTCCCGTAAATCCGAGCTCGGCCCGTATAGTGGAATGTATACAAGAAAGTAGCCCAGGGAGTAAACTCATTTCCCGAACGATTTTTAAAATTATTTTTCACCACTAAACCCATGAGACTGTAGTTTTCAAAAATATTTTCATTTTTGATGAGACGCCGAATGAAAGCAGATTTAATCGCCGGCAACCGAAAAACCCGCGATTTCCCGTAAATCCCGTATAGTCGAATGTATACAAGAAAGTACCAGGGAGTAAACTCATTTCCCCGAACGATTTTTAAAATTATTTTTTCACCACTAAAACCCATGAGACTTGTAGTTTTCAAAAATATTTTCATTTTTGATGAGACGGCCGAATGAAAGCAGTTTAATCGCCGGCAACCGAAAACCCGCGATTTCCGTAAATCCGCCGTATAGTCGAATGTATACAAAGAAAGTAGCCAGGGAGTAAACTCATTTCCCGAACGATTTTAAATTATTTTTTCACCACTAAAACCCATGAGACTTGTAGTTTTCAAAAATATTTTCATTTTTGATGAGACGCCGAATGAAAGCAGTTTAATCGCCGGCAACCGAAAACCCGCGATTTCCCGTAAATCCGGACTCGGCCGTATAGTCGAATGTATACAAAGAAAGTAAGCAGGGAGTAAACTCATTTCCCGAACGAATTTTAAAATTATTTTTCACCACTAAAACCCATGAGACTTGTAGTTTTTCAAAAATATTTTCATTTTGATGAGACGCCGAATGAAAGCAGTTTAATCGCCGGCAACCGAAAACCCGCGATTTCCCGTAAATCCCGGACTCGCCCGTATAGTCGAAATGTATACAAAGAAAGTAAGCAGGGAGTAAACTCATTTCCCGAACGATTTTAAAAATTATTTTTTCACCACTAAAACCCATGAGACTTGTAGTTTTCAAAAATATTTTCATTTTTGATGAGACGACCGAATGAAAGCAGTTTAATCGCCGGCAACCGAAAACCCGCGATTTTCCCGTAAATCCCGGACTCGGCCCGTATAGTCGAATGTATACAAAGAAGTAAGCAGGGAGTAAACTCATTTCCCGAACGATTTTTAAAATTATTTTTTCACCACTAAACCCATGAGACTTGTAGTTTTCAAAAATATTTTTCATTTTGAATGAGACGCCGAATGAAAGCAGTTTTAATCGCCGGCAACCGAAAACCCCGCGATTTCCCGTAAATCCCGGGCTCGGCCGTTTAGTGGAATGTATACAAAGAAAGTAAGCCCAGGGAGTAAACTCATTTCCCGAACGAATTTTAAAATAAGTTTTTCACCACTAAAACCCATGAGACTTGTAGTTTCAAAAATATTTTCAATTTTGATGAGACGCCGAATGAAAGCAGTTAAATCGCCGGCAACCGAAAACCCAGCGATTTCCCGTAAATCCCGGACTCGGCCCGTATAGGTCGAATGTATACAAAGAAAGTAAGCAGGGAGTAAACTCATTTCCCGAACGATTTTTAAAATTATTTTTTCACCACTAAAACCATGAGACTTGTAGTTTTCAAAAAATATTTTCATTTTTGGATGAGACGCCGAATGAAAGCAGTTTAATCGCCGGCAACCGAAAACCCGCGATTTCCCGTAAATCCCGGCCCGTATAGTCGAATGTATACAAAGAAAGTAAGCAGGGAGTAAACTCATTTCCCGAACGATTTTAAAATTATTTTTTCACCACTAAAACCCATGGAGACTTGTAGTTTTCAAAAATATTTTCATTTTGATGAGACGTCCGAATGAAAGCAGTTTAATCGCCGGCAACCGAAAACCCGCGATTTCCCGTAAATCCCGGACGGCGTATAGTCGAATGTATACAAAGAAAGTAAGCAGGGAGTAAACTCATTTCCCGAACGATTTTTAAATTATTTTTTCACCACTAAAACCCATGAGACTTGTAGTTTTCAAAAATATTTTCATTTTGATGAGACGCCGAATGAAAGCAGTTTAATCGCCGGCAACCGAAAACCCGCGATTTCCCGTAAATCCCGGACTCGGCCCGTATAGTCGAATGTATACAAAGAAAGTAAGCAGGGAGTAAACTCATTTCCCGAACGATTTTTAAAATTATTTTTTCACCACTAAAACCCATGAGACTTGTAGTTTTCAAAAATATTTTCATTTTGATGAGACGCCGAATGAAAGCAGTTTAATCGCCGGCAACCGAAAACCCGCGATTTCCCGTAAATCCGGACTCGCCGTATAGTCGAATGTATACAAAGAAAGTAAGCAGGGAGTAAACTCATTTCCCGAACGATTTTTAAAATTATTTTTTCACCACTAAAACCCATGAGACTTGTAGTTTTCAAAAATATTTTCATTTTTGATGAGACGCCGAATGAAAGCAGTTTAATCGCCGGCAACCGAAAACCCGCGATTTCCCGTAAATCCCGGATCGGCCGTATAGTCGAATGTATACAAAGAAAGTAAGCAGGGAGTAAACTCATTTCCCGAACGATTTTTAAAAATTATTTTTTCACCACTAAAACCCATGAGACCTTGTAGTTTTTAAAAATATTTTCATTTTTGATGAGACGCCGAATGAAAGCCAGTTTAATCGCCGGCAAACCGAAAACCCGCGATTTCCCGTAAATCCCGAGCTCGGCTCGTATAGTGGAATGTATACAAAGAAAGTACCCAGGGAGTAAACTCATTTCCCGAACGATTTTTAAAATTATTTTTTCACCACTAAAACCCATGAGACTTGTAGTTTCAAAAATATTTTCATTTTTGATGAGACGCCGAATGAAAGCAGTTTAATCGCCGGCAACCGAAAACCCGCGATTTCCCGTAAATCCGTATAGTGGAATGTATACAGAGAAAGTAAGCAGGGAGTAAACTCATTTCCCGAACGATTTTTAAAATTATTTTTTCACCCACTAAAACCATGAGACTTGTAGTTTTTCAAAATATTTTCATTTTGATGAGAACGCCGAATGAAAGCAGTTTAATCGCGGCAACCGAAAACCCGCGATTTCCCTGTAAATCCCGGGACTCGGCCGTATAGTCGAATGTATACAAAGAAAGTAGGCAGGGAGTAAACTCATTTCCCCGAAACAGATTTTTAAAATTATTTTTTCACCGACTAAAACCCATGAGACTTGTAGTTTTCAAAAATATTTCATTTTTGATGAGACGCCGAATGAAAGCAGTTTAATCGCCGGCAACCGAAAACCCGCGATTTCCCGTAAATCCCGTATAGTCGAATGTATACAAAGAAAGTAAGCAGGGAGTAAACTCATTCCCCGAAACGATTTTTAAAATTATTTTTCACCACTTAAACCCATGAGACTTGTAGTTTTCAAAAAATATTTTCATTTTTGATGAGACGCCGAATGAAAGCAGTTTAATCGCCGGCAACCGAAAACCCCGCGATTTTCCCGTAAATCCCGGCTGGCCCGTATAGTCGAATGTATACAAAGAAAGTAAGCCAGGGAGTAAACTCATTTCCCGAACGATTTTTAAAATTATTTTTTCACCACTAAAAACCCAATGAGAACTGTAGTTTTCAAAAAATGTTTTCATTTTTGATGAGACGCCGAATGAAAGCAGTTTAATCGCCGGCAACCGAAACCCTGCGATTTCCCGTAAATTCGCCGTATAGTCGAATGTATACAAAGAAAGTAAGCAGGGAGTAAAACTCATTTCCCGAACGAATTTTTAAAAATTAATTTTTTCACCACTAAAACCCATGAGACTTGTAGTTTTCAAAAATATCTTTCATTTTTGATGAGACGCCGAATGAAAGCAGTTTTAATATCGCCGGCAACCGAAAACCCGCGATTTCCCGTAAATCCCCGGCTCGGCCCGTATAGTGGAATGTATACAAAGAAAGTACCCAGGGAGTAAACTCATTTCCCGAACGATTTTTAAAATTATTTTTTCACCACTAAAACCCATGAGACTTGTAGTTTTCAAAAATGTTTTCATTTCTGATGAGACGCCGAATGAAAGCAGTTTAATCTCCGGCAACCGAAAACCCGCGATTTCCCGTAAATCCCGGATCGCCGTATAGTCGAATGTATACAAAGAAAGTACCAGGGAGTAAACTCATTTCCCGAACGATTTTTAAAATTATTTTTTCACCACTAAACCCATGAAACTAGTAGTTTTCAAAAAATATTTTCATTTTTGATGAGACGCCGAGTGAAAGCAGTTAATCGCCGGCAACCGAAAACCCCGCGATTTCCGTAAATCCGGACTCGACCCGTAAGTCGAATGATACCAAAGAAAGTAAGCAGGGAGTAAACTCATTTCCCAAACGATTTTTAAAATTATTTTTTCACCACTAAAACCCATGAGACTTGTAGTTTTCAAAAATATTTTCATTTTGATGAGACGCCGAATGAAAGCAGTTTAATCGCCGGCAACCGAAAACCCGCGATTTCCCGTAAATCCCGTATAGTCGAATGTATACAAAGAAAGTAAGCAGGGAGTAAACTCATTTCCCGAACGATTTTTAAAATTATTTTTTCACCACTAAAACCCATGAGACTTGTAGTTTTCAAAAATATTTTCATTTGATGAGACGCCGAATGAAAGCAGTTTAATCGCCGGCAACCGAAAACCCGCGATTTCCCGTAAATCCCGGACTCGGCCCGTATAGTCGAATGTATACAAAGAAAGTAAGCAGGGAGTAAACTCATTTCCCGAACGATTTTTAAAATTATTTTTTCACCACTAAAACCCATGAGACTTGTAGTTTTCAAAAATATTTTCATTTTTGATGAGACGCCGAATGAAAGCAGTTTAATCGCCGGCCCGATTTCCGAAATCCCGGATCGCCGTATAGTCGAATGTAATCAAAGAAAGTAAGCAGGGAGTAAACGTCATTTCCCGAACGATTTTTAAAATTATTTTTTTCACCACTTAAAACCCATGAGACTTGTAGTTTTCAAAATAGTTTTCATTTTTGATTGAGACGTCCGAATGAAAGCAGTTTAATCGCCGGCAACCGAAAACCCGCGATTTCCCGTAAATCCCGACTCGGCCGTATAGTCGAATGTATACAAAGAAAGTAAGGAGGGAGTAAACTCATTTCCCGAACGATTTTTTAAATTATTTTTCACCACTAACCCCATGCAGACTGTAGTTTTCGAAAAATATTTTCATTTCTGATGAGACGCCGAATGAAAGCAGTTTAATCGCCGGCAACCGAAAACCCGCGATTTCCCGTAAATCCCGGACTCGGCCCGTATAGTCGAATGTATACAAAGAAACGTAAGCAGGGAGTAAACTCATTTCCCGAACGATTTTTTAAAATATTTTTTTCCACCACTAAACCCATGAGACTTGTAGTTTTCAAAAATATTTTCATTTTGATGAGACGCCGAATGAAAGCAGTTTAATCGCCGGCAACCGAAAACCCGCGATTTCCCGTAAATCCGGACTCGGCCCGTATAGTCGAATGTATACAAAGAAAGTAAGCAGGGAGTAAACTCATTTCCCGAACGATTTTTAAAATTATTTTTTCACCACTAAAACCCATGAGACTTGTAGTTTTCAAAAATATTTTCATTTTTGATGAGACGCCGAATGAAAGCAGTTTAATCGCCGGCAACCGAAAACCCGCGATTTCCCGTAAATCCCGGATCGGCCGTATAGTCGAATGTATACAAAGAAAGTAAGCAGGGAGTAAACTCATTTCCCGAACGATTTTAAAATTATTTTTTCACCACTAAAACCCATGAGACTTGTAGTTTTCAAAAATATTTTCATTTTGATGAGACGCCGAATGAAAGCAGTTTAATCGCCGGCAACCGAAAACCCGCGATTTCCCGTAAATCCCGTATAGTCGAATGTATACAAAGAAAGTAAGCAGGGAGTAAACTCATTTCCCGAACGATTTTTAAAATTATTTTTTCACCACTAAAACCCATGAGACTTGTAGTTTTCAAAAATATTTTCATTTTGATGAGACGCCGAATGAAAGCAGTTTAATCGCCGGCAACCGAAAACCCGCGATTTCCCGTAAATCCGGACTCGGCCCGTATAGTCGAATGTATACAAAGAAAGTAAGCAGGGAGTAAACTCATTTCCCGAACGATTTTTAAAATTATTTTTTCACCACTAAAACCCATGAGACTTGTAGTTTTCAAAAATATTTTCATTTTTGATGAGACGCCGAATGAAAGCAGTTTAATCGCCGGCAACCGAAAACCCGCGATTTCCCGTAAATCCCGTATAGTCGAATGTATACAAAGAAAGTAAGCAGGGAGTAAACTCATTTCCCGAACGATTTTTAAAATTATTTTTTCACCACTAAAACCCATGAGACTTGTAGTTTTCAAAAATATTTTCATTTTCTGATGAGACGCCGCCCGAATGAAGCAGTTGTAATGCGCCGGCAACCGAGACCCGCGTTTTCCCGTAAATCCCGGACTCGGCTCGTATAGTCGAGATGGATACCAAGAAAGTAAGGAGGGATAGTAACTCATTTTCCGAACGACTGTTTAAAATTATTTTTTCACCACTAAAACCCATGAGACTTGTAGGTTTTTCCAAAAATATGTTCATTTCTGATGAGAACGCCGAATGAAAGCAGTTTTAATCCGTCCGGCAACCGAAAACCTCCGCGATTTTCCCGTAAATCCGCGGATTTCGGCCCGTATAGTCCGAATGTATACAAAGAAAGTAAGCAGGGAGTAAACTTCATTGTTCCCGAACGATTTTATAAAATTATTTTTTCACCATAAAACCCATGAGACTTGTAAGTTTTCAAAAATATTTTCATTTTTGATGAGGACGCCGATTGAAATGCAGTTTTATTCGCCGGCAACCGGAAACCCGCGATTTCCCGTAAATCCCGGGCCCGTATAGGTCCGAATGTATAACAAAGAAAGTAAGCAGGGAGTAAACTCATTTCCCGAACGATTTTTAAAATTATTTTTTCACCACTAAAACCCATGAGACTTGTAGTTTTCAAAAATATTTTCATTTTGATGAGACGCCGAATGAAAGCAGTTTAATCGCCGGCAACCGAAAACCGCGATTTCCCGTAAATCCCGGACTCGGCCCGTATAGTCGAATGTATACAAAGAAAGTAAGCAGGGAGTAAACTCATTTCCCGAACGATTTTTAAAATTATTTTTTCACCTAAAACCCATGAGACTTGTAGTTTTCAAAAATATTTTCATTTTGATGAGACGCCGAATGAAAGCAGTTTAATCGCCGGCAACCGAAAACCCGCGATTTCCCGTAAATCCGGACTCGGCCCGTATAGTCGAATGTATACAAAGAAAGTAAGCAGGGAGTAAACTCATTTCCCGAACGATTTTTAAAATTATTTTTCACCACTAAAACCCATGAGACTTGTAGTTTTCAAAAATTTTCATTTTGATGAGACGCCGAATGAAAGCAGTTTAATCGCCGGCAACCGAAAACCCGCGATTTCCCGTAAATCCGGACTCGCCCGTATAGTCGAATGTATACAAAGAAAGTAAGCAGGGAGTAAACTCATTTCCCGAACGATTTTTAAAATTATTTTTTCACCACTAAAACCCATGAGACTTGTAGTTTTCAAAAATATTTTCATTTTTGATGAGACGCCGAATGAAAGCAGTTTAATCGCCGGCAACCGAAAACCCGCGATTTCCCGTAAATCCCGGACTCGGCCCGTATAGTCGAATGTATACAAAGAAAGTAAGCAGGGAGTAAACTCATTTCCCGAACGATTTTTAAAATTATTTTTTCACCACTAAAACCCATGAGACTTGTAGTTTTCAAAATATTTTTCATTTTTGATGAGACGCCGAATGAAAGCAGTTTAATCGCCGGCAACCGAAAACCCGCGATTTCCCGTAAATCCCGTATAGTCGAATGTATACAACGAAAGTAAGCAGGGAGTAAACTCATTTCCCGAACGATTTTTAAAATTATTTTTTCACCACTAAAACCATGAGACTTGTAGTTTTCAAAAATATTTTCATTTTTGATGAGACGCCGAATGAAAGCAGTTTAATCGCCGGCAACCGAAAACCCGCGATTTCCCGTAAATCCGGACTCGGCCCGTATAGTCGAATGTATACAAAGAAAGTAAGCAGGGAGTAAACTCATTTCCCGAACGATTTTTAAAATTATTTTTTCACCACTAAAACCCATGAGACTTGTAGTTTTCGAAAATATTTTCATTTTTGATGAGACGCCGAATGAAAGCAGTTTAATCGCCGGCAACCGAAAGCCCGCGATTTCCCGTAAATCCCGGACTTGGCCCCTATAGTCGAATTGTTACAAAGAAAGTAAGCAGGGAGTAAACTCATTTCCCGAACGATTTTTAAAATTATTTTTTCACCACTAAAACCCATGAGACTTGTAGTTTTCAAAAATATTTTCATTTGATGAGACGCCAAATGAAAGCAGTTTAATCGCCGGCAAACCGAAAACCCGCGATTTCCCGTAATCCGACTCGGCCGTATAGTCGAATGTATACAAAGAAAGTAAGCAGGGAGTAAACTCATTTCCCGAACGATTTTTAAAATTATTTTTCACCACTAAAACCCCATGAGACTTGTAGTTTTCAAAAAATATTTTTCATTTTGATGAGGACGCCGAAGAAAGCAGTTTAATCGCCGGCAACCGAAAACCCGCGATTCCCGAAATCCCGTATAGTCGAATGTATAGCAAAGAAGAGTAAACAGGGAGTAAACTCATTCCCGAACGATTTTTAAAATTATTTTTCTCACCATAAACCCATGAGACTTGTAGTTTTCAAAAATATTTCTCATTTTTGATGAGACGCCGAATGAAAGCAGTTTAATCGCCGGCAACCGAAAACCCGCGATTTCCCGTAAACGACTCCCGTATAGTCGAATGTATACAAAGAAAGTAAGCAGGGACGATAAACTCATTTTCCCGAACGATTTTAAAATTATTTTTCACCACTAAACCCCATGAGACTTGTAGTTTTCAAAAAATATTTTCATTTTGATGAGACCGCCGAATGAAAGCAGTTTAATGCTCCGGCAACGAAAACCTCGCGATTTCCCGTAAATCCGGACTCGGCCCGTATAGTCGAATGTATACAAAGAAAGTAAGCAGGGAGTAAACTCATTCCCGAACGATTTTTAAAATTATTTTCACCACTAAACCCATGAGACTTGTAGTTTTCAAAAATTTTCATTTTATGATGAGACGCGAACGAAAGCAGTTTAATCGCCGCAACCGAAAAAACCGCGATTCCCGTAAATCCCGGACTCGCCCGTATAGTCGAATGTATACAAGAAAGTAAGCAGGGAGTAAACTCATTTTCCCGAACGATTTTAAAATTATTTTTTCACCACTAAAACCCATGAGACTTGTAAGTTTCAAAAATATTTTCATTTTTGGATGAGAGCCGAATGAAGCAGTTTAATCGCGGCAACGAAAACCGCGATTTCCCGTAAATCCCGTATAGTCGAATGTATACAAAGAAAGTAGAGCAGGGAGTAAACTCATTTCCCGAACGATTTTTAAAAATTATTTTTCCGCCACTAAAACCCATGAGACTTGTAGTTTTCAAAAATAGTTTTCATTTTGATGAGACGCCGAACTGAAAGCAGTTTAATCGCCGGCAACCGAAAACCCGCGATTTCCCGTAAATCCCGTATAGTCGAATGTATACAAAGAAAGTAAGCAGGAGTAAACTCATTTCCCGAACGATTTTAAAATATTCTTTTCACCACTAAAACCGCATGAGACTTGTAGTTTTCAAAAATATTTTCATTTTGATGAGACGCCGAATGAAAGCAGTTTAAATCGCCCGGCAACCGAAAACCCGCGATTTCCCGTAAATCCCGGACTCGGCCCGTATAGTCGAATGTATACAAGAAAGTAAGCAGGGAGTAAACTCATTTCCCGAACGATTTTTAAAATTATTTTTTCACCTAAAACCCATGAGACTTGTAGTTTTCAAAAATATTTTCATTTTGATGAGACGCCGAATGAAAGCAGTTTAATCGCCGGCAACCGAAAACCCGCGATTTCCCGTAAATCGGACTCGCCCGTATAGTCGAATGTATACAAAGAAAGTAAGCAGGGAGTAAACTCATTTCCCGAACGATTTTTAAAATTATTTTTTCACCACTAAAACCCATGAGACTTGTAGTTTTCAAAAATTTTTCATTTTGATGAGACGCCGAATGAAAGCAGTTTAATCGCCGGCAACCGAAAACCCGCGATTTCCCGTAAATCCCGTATAGTCGAATGTATACAAAGAAAGTAAGCAGGGAGTAAACTCATTTCCCGAACGATTTTTAAAATTATTTTTTCACCACTAAAACCATGAGACTTGTAGTTTTCAAAAATATTTTCATTTTTGATGAGACGCCGAATGAAAGCAGTTTAATCGCCGGCAACCGAAAACCCGCGATTTCCCGTAAATCCCGGATCGGCCCGTATAGTCGAATGTATACAAAGAAAGTAAGCAGGGAGTAAACTCATTTCCCGAACGATTTTTAAAATTATTTTTTCACCACTAAAACCCATGAGACTTGTAGTTTTCAAAAAATTTTTCATTTTTGATGAGACGCCGAATGAAAGCAGTTTAATCGCCGGCAACCGAAAACCCGCGATTTCCCGTAAATCCCGTATAGTAGAATGTATACAAAGAAAGTAAGCAGGGAGTAAACTCATTTCCCGAACGATTTTTAAAATTATTTTTTCACCACTAAAACCCATGAGACTTGTAGTTTTCAA
Source organism: Hydractinia echinata (assembly GCA_030067915.1). Taxonomy (NCBI): domain Eukaryota; kingdom Metazoa; phylum Cnidaria; class Hydrozoa; order Anthoathecata; family Hydractiniidae; genus Hydractinia; species Hydractinia echinata. The sequence goes on along the minus strand of JASGCC010001514.1, from coordinate 6,295 downwards.
AAATATTTTCATTTTGATGAGACGCCGAATGAAAGCAGTTTAATCGCCGGCAACCGAAAACCCGCGATTTCCCGTAAATCCCGGACTCGGCCCGTATAGTCGAATGTATACAAAGAAAGTAAGCAGGAGTAAACTCATTTCCCGAACGATTTTTAAAATTATTTTTTCACCACTAAAACCCATGAGACTTGTAGTTTTCAAAAATATTTTCATTTTTGATGAGACGCCGAATGAAAGCAGTTTAATCGCCGGCAACCGAAAACCCGCGATTTCCCGTAAATCCGCTCGTCCGTATAGTCGAATGTATACAAAGAAAGTAAGCAGGGAGTAAACTCATTTCCCGAACGATTTTTAAAATTATTTTTTCACCACTAAAACCCATGAGACTTGTAGTTTTCAAAAATATTTTCATTTTTGATGAGACGCCGAATGAAAGCAGTTTAATCGCCGGCAACCGAAAACCCGCGATTTCCCGTAAATCCCGGATCGGTATAGTCGAATGTATACAAAGAAAGTAAGCAGGGAGTAAACTCATTTCCCGAACGATTTTTAAAATTATTTTTTCACCACTAAAACCCATGAGACTTGTAGTTTTCAAAAATATTTTCATTTTGATGAGACGCCGAATGAAAGCAGTTTAATCGCCGGCAACCGAAAACCCGCGATTTCCCGTAAATCCCGGACTCGGCCCGTATAGTCGAATGTATACAAAGAAAGTAAGCAGGGAGTAAACTCATTTCCCGAACGATTTTTAAAATTATTTTTTCACCACTAAAACCCATGAGACTTGTAGTTTTCAAAAATATTTTCATTTTTGATGAGACGCCGAATGAAAGCAGTTTAATCGCCGGCAACCGAAAACCCGCGATTTCCCGTAAATCCCGTATAGTCGAATGTATACAAAGAAAGTAAGCAGGGAGTAAACTCATTTCCCGAACGATTTTTAAATTATTTTTTCACCACTAAAACCCATGAGACTTGTAGTTTTCAAAAATATTTTCATTTTTGATGAGACGCCGAATGAAAGCAGTTTAATCGCCGGCAACCGAAAACCCGCGATTTCCCGTAAATCCCGGTCGGCCCGTATAGTCGAATGTATACAAAGAAAGTAAGGGAGTAAACTCATTTCCCGAACGATTTTTAAAATTATTTTTTCACCACTAAAACCCATGAGACTTGTAGTTTTCAAAAATATTTTCATTTTTGATGAGACGCCGAATGAAAGCAGTTTAATCGCCGGCAACCGAAAACCCGCGATTTCCCGTAAATCCCGGCTCGCCCGTATAGTCGAATGTATACAAAGAAAGTAAGCAGGGAGTAAACTCATTTCCCGAACGATTTTTAAAATTATTTTTTCACCACTAAAACCCATGAGACTTGTAGTTTTCAAAAATATTTTCATTTTTGATGAGACGCCGAATGAAAGCAGTTTAATCGCCGGCAACCGAAAACCCGCGATTTCCCGTAAATCCCGACTAGGCCGTAAGTCGAATGTATACAAAGAAAGTAAGCAGGGAGTAAAATCTATTTCCCGAACGATTTTAAAATTATTTTTTCACCACTAAAACCCATGAGACTGTAGTTTTCAAAAATATTTTCATTTTGATGAGACGCCGAATGAAAGCAGTTAATCTCCGGCAACCGAAAACCCGCGATTTCCCTAAATCCGGTATGCCCGTATAGTCGAATATACAAAGAAAAGTAAAGCAGGGAGTAAACTCATTTCCGGAACGATTTTTAAATTAATTTTTTCACCACTAAAACCCATGAGACTTGTAGTTTTCAAAAATATTTTCATTTTGATGAGACGGCCGAATGAAAGCAGTTTAATCGCCGGCAACCGAAAACCCGCGATTTCCCGTAAAGTCCCGTATAGTCGAATGTATACAAAGAAGTAAGCAGGAGTAAACTCATTTCCCGAACGATTTTTAAAATTATTTTTTCACCACTAAAACCCATGAGACTTGTAGTTTTCAAAATATTTTCATTTTTGATGAGACGCCGAATGAAAGCAGTTTAATCGCCGGCAACCGAAAACCCGCGATTTCCCGTAAATCCCGGTATAGTCGAATGTATACAAAGAAAGTAAGCAGGGAGTAAACTCATTTCCCGAACGATTTTTAAAATTATTTTTCACCACTAAAACCCATGAGACTTGTAGTTTTCAAAAATATTTTCATTTTGATGAGACGCCGAATGAAAGCAGTTTAATCGCCGGCAACCGAAAACCCGCGATTTCCCGTAAATCCCGGACTCGCCCGTATAGTCGAATGTATACAAAGAAAGTAAGCTCAGCGCTCATTTCCCGAACGATTTTTAAAATTATTTTTTCACCACTAAAACCCATGAGACTTGTAGTTTTCAAAAATATTTTCATTTTTGATGAGACGCCGAATGAAAGCAGTTTAATCGCCGGCAACCGAAAACCCGCGATTTCCCGTAAATCCCTCGTATAGTCGAATGTATACAAAGAAAGTAAGCAGGGAGTAAACTCATTTCCCGAACGATTTTTAAAATTATTTTTTCACCACTAAAACCCATGAGACTTGTAGTTTTGCCGAATGAAAGCAGTTTAATCGCCGGCAACCGAAACACCGCGATTTCCGTAAATCCCGGACTCGGCCCGTATAGTCGAATGTATACAAAGAAAGTAAGCAGGGAGTAAACTCATTTCCCGAACGATTTTTAAAATTATTTTTTCACCACTAAAACCCATGAGACTTGTAGTTTTCAAAAATATTTTCATTTTTGATGAGACGCCGAATGAAAGCAGTTTAATCGCCGGCAACCGAAAACCCGCGATTTCCCGTAAATCCCGTATAGTCGAATGTATACAAAGAAAGTAAGCAGGGAGTAAACTCATTTCCCGAACGATTTTTAAAATTATTTTTTCACCACTAAAACCCATGAGACTTGTAGTTTTCAAAAATATTTTTCATTTTTGATGAGAACGCCGAATGAAAGCAGTTTAATCGCCGGCAACCGAAAACCCGCGATTTCCCGTAATCCGACTCGGCCGTATAGTCGAATGTTATACAAAGAAAGTAAGCAGGGGTAAACTCATTTCCGAACGATTTTTAAAATTATTTTTTCACCCACTAAAACCCATGAGACTTGTAGTTTTCAAAAATATTTTCATTTTGATGAGACGCCGAATGAAAGCAGTTTAATCGCCGGCAACCGAAAACCCGCGATTTCCCGTAAATCCCGGACTCGGCCCGTATAGTCGAATGTATACAAAGAAAGTAAGCAGGGAGTAAACTCATTTCCCGAACGATTTTTAAAATTATTTTTTCACCACTAAAACCCATGAGACTTGTAGTTTTCAAAAATATTTTCATTTTGATGAGACGCCGAATGAAAGCAGTTTAATCGCCGGCAACCGAAAACCCGCGATTTCCCGTAAATCCCGGACTCGGCCCGTATTGTCGAATGTATACAAAGAAAGTAAGCAGGGAGTAAACTCATTTCCCGAACGATTTTTAAAATTATTTTTTCACCACTAAAACCCATGAGACTTGTAGTTTTCAAAAATATTTTCATTTTGATGAGACGCCGAATGAAAGCAGTTTAATCGCCGGCAACCGAAAACCCGCGATTTCCCGTAAATCCCGTATAGTCGAATGTATACAAAGAAAGTAAGCAGGGAGTAAACTCATTTCCCGAACGATTTTTAAAATTATTTTTTCACCACTAAAACCCATGAGACTTGTAGTTTTCAAAATATTTTCATTTTGATGAGACGCCGAATGAAAGCAGTTTAATCGCCGGCAACCGAAAACCCGCGATTTCCCGTAAATCCCGGACTCGGCCCGTATAGTCGAATGTATACAAAGAAAGTAAGCAGGGAGTAAACTCATTTGCGATTTTTGAGATTTTTAAAATTTTTTTCACCACTAAAACCCATGAGACTTGTAGTTTTCAAAAATATTTTCATTTTTGATGAGACGCCGAATGAAAGCAGTTTAATCGCCGGCAACCGAAAACCCGCGATTTCCCGTAAATCTCGGACTCGGCCAGTATAGTCGAATGTATACAAAGAAAGTAAGCAGGAGTAAACTCATTTCCCGAACGATTTTTAAAATTATTTTTTCACTAAAACCCATGAGACTTGTAGTTTTCAAAAATATTTTCATTTTGATGAGACGCCGAATGAAAGCAGTTTAATCGCCGGCAACCGAAAACCCGCGATTTCCCGTAAATCCGGACTCGGCCGTATAGTCGAATGTATACAAAGAAAGTAAGCAGGGAGTAAACTCATTTCCCGAACGATTTTTAAAATTATTTTTTCACCACTAAAACCCATGAGACTTGTAGTTTTCAAAAATTTTTCATTTTTGATGAGACGCCGAATGAAAGCAGTTTAATCGCCGGCAACCGAAAACCCGCGATTTCCCGTAAATCCCGTATAGTCGAATGTATACAAAGAAAGTAAGCAGGGAGTAAACTCATTTCCCGAACGATTTTTAAAATTATTTTTTCACCACTAAAACCCATGAGACTTGTAGTTTTCAAAAATATTTTCATTTTGATGAGACGCCGAATGAAAGCAGTTTAATCGCCGGCAACCGAAAACCCGCGATTTCCCGTAAATCCCGGACTCGGCCGTATAGTCGAATGTATACAAAGAAAGTAAGCAGGGAGTAAACTCATTTCCCGAACGATTTTTAAAATTATTTTTTCACCACTAAAACCCATGAGACTTGTAGTTTTCAAAAATATTTTCATTTTGATGAGACGCCGAATGAAAGCAGTTTAATCGCCGGCAACCGAAAACCCGCGATTTCCCGTAAATCCCGTATAGTCGAATGTATACAAAGAAAGTAAGCAGGGAGTAAACTCATTTCCCGAACGATTTTTAAAATTATTTTTTCACCACTAAAACCCATGAGACTTGTAGTTTTCAAAAATATTTTCATTTTGATGAGACGCCGAATGAAAGCAGTTTAATCGCCGGCAACCAAAAACCCGCGATTTCCCGTAAATCCCGTATAGTCGAATGTATACAAAGAAAGTAAGCAGGGAGTAAACTCATTTCCCGAACGATTTTTAAAATTATTTTTTCACCACTAAAACCCATGAGACTTGTAGTTTTCAAAAATATTTTCATTTTTGATGAGACGCCGAATGAAAGCAGTTTAATCGCCGGCAACCGAAAACCCGCGATTTCCCGTAAATCCCGTATAGTCGAATGTATACAAAGAAAGTAAGCAGGGAGTAAACTCATTTCCCGAACGATTTTTAAAATTATTTTTTCACCACTAAAACCCATGAGACTTGTAGTTTTCAAAAATATTTTCATTTTGATGAGACGCCGAATGAAAGCAGTTTAATCGCCGGCAACCGAAAACCCGCGATTTCCCGTAAATCCCGGACTCGGCCGTATAGTCGAATGTATACAAAGAAAGTAAGCAGGGAGTAAACTCATTTCCCGAACGATTTTTAAAATTATTTTTTCACCACTAAAACCCATGAGACTTGTAGTTTTCAAAAATATTTTCATTTTGATGAGACGCCGAATGAAAGCAGTTTAATCGCCGGCAACCGAAAACCCGCGATTTCCCGTAAATCCCGGACTCGGCCCGTATAGTCGAATGTATACAAAGAAAGTAAGCAGGGAGTAAACTCATTTCCCGAACGATTTTTAAAATTATTTTTTCACCACTAAAACCCATGAGACTTGTAGTTTTCAAAAATATTTTCATTTTGATGAGACGCCGAATGAAAGCAGTTTAATCGCCGGCAACCGAAAACCCGCGATTTCCCGTAAATCCCGGACTCGGCCGTATAGTCGAATGTATACAAAGAAAGTAAGCAGGGAGTAAACTCATTTCCCGAACGATTTTTAAAATTATTTTTTCACCACTAAAACCCATGAGACTTGTAGTTTTCAAAAATATTTTCATTTTGATGAGACGCCGAATGAAAGCAGTTTAATCGCCGGCAACCGAAAACCCGCGATTTCCCGTAAATCCCGGACTCGGCCCGTATAGTCGAATGTATACAAAGAAAGTAAGCAGGGAGTAAACTCATTTCCCGAACGATTTTTAAAATTATTTTTTCACCACTAAAACCCATGAGACTTGTAGTTTTCAAAAATTTTCATTTTGATGAGACGCCGAATGAAAGCAGTTTAATCGCCGGCAACCGAAAACCCGCGATTTCCCGTAAATCCCGGACTCGGCCCGTATAGTCGAATGTATACAAAGAAAGTAAGCAGGGAGTAAACTCATTTCCCGAACGATTTTTAAAATTATTTTTCACCACTAAAACCCATGAGACTTGTAGTTTTCAA
>JASGCC010001513.1:0-35825 GCA_030067915.1 Hydractinia echinata | reverse complement strand
AGTCCATTGAGAGTGGAAGCACTAGACCGATGGTAACCTGCGGAGGCGCGGGAACCACGTGATTTACGTGTAAGGCCTTTATTAGGTTGCAAAAGGCCATATTACGCCTTTAGAGGCCTTACACGTAGTTGACGGTGTTATAAGGCCATGGCACAATGGAAAAAAAACTTGGGACGTCGGTAGTCCATTGAGAGTGGAAGCACTAGACCGATGGTAACCTGCGAGGGCGCTGGAACCACGTGATTTACGTGTAAGGCCTTTATTAGGCTGCAAAAGGCCATATTACGCCTTTAGAGGCCTGTACACGAGTTGACGGTGTTATAAGGCCATGGCACAATGGAAAACACTTGGACGTCTGTAGTCCATTTAGAGTGGAAGCATAGACCATGTAACCTGCGCAGACACGTGGAACCACGTGATTTACCTGTAAGGCCTTTTATTAGGCTGCAAAAAGGCCATTTACGCCTTAGAGGCCTGTACACGTAGTTGACGGTGTTATTAAGGCCATGGCACAATGGAAACAAACTTGGGACGTCGTAGTCCATTGAGAGTGGAAGCACTAGACGATGTAACCTGCGAGGCGCGTGGAACCACGTGATTTACGTGTAAGGCCTTTATTAGGCTGAAAAGGCCATATTACGCTTTAGAGGCCTGTACACGTAGTTGACGGTGTTATAAGGCCATGGCACAATGGAAAACACTTGGACGTCGTAGTCCATTGAGATGGAAGGACTAGACGATGGTAACCTGCGAGGCCGTGGAACACGTGATTACGTGTAAGGCCTTTATTAGGCTGCAAAAGGCCATATTACGCTTTAGAGGCCTGTACACGAGTTGACGGTGTTAAGAAGCCATGGCACAATGGAAAACAACTTTGGACGTCGTAGTCCATTGAGAGTGGAAGCACTAGACCGATGGTAACCTGCAGAGGCGCGTGGAACCACGTGATTTACGTGTAAGGCCTTTATTAGGCTGCAAAAGGCCATATTACGGCCTTTAAGAGCCTGTACACGTAGTTGACGGTGTTATAAGGCCATGGCACAATGGAAAACACTTGGACGTCGTAGTCCATGAGAGTGGAAGCACTAGACCGATGGTAACCTGCGCAGCCGTGGACCACGTGATTTACGTGTAAGGCTTTTATTAGGCTGCAAAAGGCCATATTACGGCCTTTAGAGGCCTGTACACGTAGTTGACGGTGTTATAAGGCCATGGCACAATGGAAAACAACTTGGGACGTCGTAGTCCATTGAGAGTGGAAGCATAGACCGATGGTAACCTGCGGAGGCGCGTGGAAACCACGTGATTTACGTGTAAGGCCTTTATTAGGCTGCAAAAGGCCATATTACGGCCTTTAGAGGCCTGTACACGTAGTTGACGGTGTTATAAAGGCCATGGCACAATGGAAAACAACTTGGGACGTCGTAGTCCATTGAGAGTGGAAGCACTAGACCGATGGTAACCTGCGGAGGCGCGTGGAACCACGTGATTTACGTGTAAGGCTTTATTAGGCTGCAAAAGGCCATATTACGGCCTTTAGAGGCCTGTACACGTAGTTGACGGTGTTATAAGGCCATGGCACAATGGAAAACAACTTGGGACGTCGTAGTCCATTGAGAGTGAAGCACTAGACCGATGGTAACCTGCCAGAGGCGCGTGGAACACGTGATTTACGTGTAAGGCTTTATTAGGCTGCAAAAGGCCATATTACGGCCTTTAGAGGCCTGTACACGTAGTTGACGGTGTTATAAGGCCATGGCACAATGTGAAAACAACTTGGGACGTCGTAGTCCATTGAGAGTGGAAGCACTAGACCGATGGTAACCTGCGAGGCGCGTGGAACCACGTGATTTACGTGTAAGGCCTTTATTAGGCTGCAAAAGGCCATATTACGGCCTTTAGAGGCCTGTACACGAGTTGACGGTGTTATAAGGCCATGGCACAATGGAAAACAACTTGGACGTCGTAGTCCATTGAGAGTGGAAGCACTAGACCGATGATAACCTGCGGAGGCGCGTGGAACCACGTGATTTACGTGTAAGGCCTTTATTAGGCTGCAAAAGGCCATATTACGCCTTTAGAGGCCTGTACACGGAGTTGACGGTGTTAAGAAGCCATGGCCAATGGAAAACAACTTGGACGTCGTAGTCCATTGAGAGTGGAAGCACTAGACCGATGGTAACCTGCAGAGGGCCGTGAACCACGTATTTACGTGTAAGGCCTTATTAGGCTGCAAAAGGCCAATTACGGCCTTTAGAGGCCTGTACACGTAGTTGACGGTGTTATAAGGCCATGGCACAATGGAAAACAACTTGGGACGTCGTAGTCCATTGAGAGTGGAAGCACTAGACCGATGGTAACCTGCAGAGGCGCGTGGAACCACGTGATTTACGTGTAAGGCCTTTATTAGGCTGCAAAAGGCCATATTACGGCCTTAGAGGCCTGTACACGGAGTTGACGGTGTTATAAGGCCATGGCACAATGGAAAACGACTTGGTACGTCGTAGTCCATTTAGAGTGGAAGCATAGACCGATGTAACCTGCGCAGGACACGTGGAACCCGATGATCGCACTCTAGGCGTTTAGTTAGGACTGCAGAAAGTGATATGTACGCCTAGAGCCTGCTCCAAACGTGTGAAGGTGCTTTACATAAGGCCATGGCACAAACTGGCGGCGCGACAACTCATTCTCGGTTTACGTCCTGTCCACTTTCTCAATGGACTATCAAACGTTACCAAGTTCGTTATGCCTTGGGGCGCCATGGGTGCTTCTTACACTAGTGTCACACGCTGTGCAACTACGTGCACACTCTCTCACAAGGTCCGTAGAGTATGGTGCCTTTTTTGTGGCCTATATATAAATAAAAGGCCGTACACGGTAGAATTCACCGTCCGTTCCAGGTGCCTTCGCAGTGTTGCACATTCGGTCTAGTCACTTCCCCAACTCTAATGGATACAACTCCTAAGACGTTTGCCTTGAAGGAATGCCGTAGGCTTCTCGAACACCCTTTTGAACTACATGCACAGGCCTCTTAAAGGCGGTAACGTCGTTAATATTGCCTTTTGCGGCCTAATAAAGGCCTTACAACGTAAATCACGTGGTTCACGTGCCTGGTACCGCAGTTACCATCGGTTCTAAGTCCTTCCACTCTCAATGGACTACAATCGTTCTAAGCACGTTGCTTTGGTGCCATGCGCCTTTAGCAAATTGCCATTGAAGAGAAACTAACCAGTGGCACAAGGCACTCTTAAAGGAGCTAAAATAAGTGGCCTTTTGCGGCCGTAATAAGCGGCTAACGCTAAAGATCAGTCGAGTGCTACCGCGTGGATCACGCTGATCTACGTCTTGTATAGCGCCTATGAGTTTTGACCCGATTTGGTCTAGTCCTTCCAGTCTCAATGGACTACACGTTCCCAAGTCGCTTTGCCTTTGTTGCCATGGCCTTATCACCTCCAACTAGGCGCGCACAGGCCTCTAAAGGCTGTAATATTGGCCTTTGCGGGCCTAATAAAGCCTTACCACGTAAATCACGTTGGTTCCACGTAGCCTGCGCAAGGTTACCATCGGGTCTAGGTCCTTCCACTCTCAATGGACTACAACGTCCCAAGTCGTTTGCCTTGGCGCCATGGCTATACCCGACAACTACGTGACACAGTCTTCTAAAGGCTGTAGTATGGCCTTTTGTGGCCTAATAAAAGACGTTACGTAAAATCACGTGGTTCCACGTGCCTAGACAGGTGCCATTGGTCTAGTCCTTCGCAGTACTCAATGGACTTACAACGTCCAAGTCGTTTGCTTTTGTGCCATGCCTTTATAACACCGTCAAAACTACCGCACAGGCCTCTAAAGGCTTGTAATATGGCCTTTTGTGGCCCTAATAAAGGCCCGTACACTAAATCACGGTCGTTCCAGGTCCTGCGCATGTGTTGCCATCGGTCTAGTCCTTCCACTCTCAATGAACTACAAACGCCCTAAGGACGTTTGCCTGTGCCATTGGCCTTAAACACCTTGAACTACATGAACAGGCCTCTAAAGGCTGTTATATGGCCTTTTGCGGCCTAAAAAGGCCTTACCCGTAAATCACTGGTTCACGTGCCTGCGCAGGTTACCATCGGTCTAGTCCTTCCACTCTCAAGGACTACAACGTCCCAAGTCGACCTTGGCGCCAGGGCCTGTTGATAACACCAGACAAACTACGTGCACCTAGCTCTTTCTAAAAACCGTCATATGCGTGCGCTTTGTGTGTGGCCTAATAAAGGCCGTTACACGATAAAATCAACGTGGCGCTTCAGGGCTCTTCGCATTTAGTTGAGCCATCGCGCCTAGTCCTTCCTCACTCAATGGACTTTACAACAGCTCCTTTAGTAACGTTGTGCCTTTGGTTGTATGCTTGTTAGAACACCTTTAGAAAGACTGCACACTGCAACAGGCTCAACTGGAAGCAATGTCCGTTGCTCCTAACTACAGGCTCTCTTACACGTTAAATCAATCGTGATTCCACGTTGCCTAGCGCAGGTGTGCCAATTGGCTAGTCCTTGCGCAGATCTTCAGATCAACTATATACGTCCCAACAGATCGTCGTTTAGCTCGATTTTGTGCACCATGGCCTTATAACACCCGTCAACTACGCGCACAGCCTCTTAAAGCTGTTAGTATAGCCTTTGCGTCTAATAAAGGCCTTCTACACGTAAATCACGTTGGTTTCCACAGTGCTCTGTGCAGGTTGCACACATCGCTTCTAGTCCTTATCCATGTCTCAATTGGGACAACAAAACGTACCCAAAGTCAGTTCTGCCTGTGCCCATGAGCCTTTATAAAACCGCGTTCAGCTTACGCGGCACAGGACATCGGCGAATAAAGGAAACATGATTAATCATTGGCCTGTTGCGGTTTCTAATAAAGGCCTATACACGTAAATACACGTGGTCATGCGCACCGTCGCGCTAGTACCATCTAGTCATAGTCTCTCACTCTGACTCTACAATGGACTACTAAGCCAACCGTCCGTCCTTGCCCTGTGGCGCCCTATCCTCCCTTGGAAGCACCTATCAGCACCACGACCGAGATACTCTCAAAGGCTTAAACATTGGCCTTTTGTGGCCCTTAATAAAGGCGCGGTACACGAGTAACGTTCCACGTGGTTCGTGCCCGCCGGTTACCATCGGTCTAGTCCTTACAACTCTCAATGGACGTACACCCACGTCCCAAGTCGTTTGACCTTTGAGCCATGAGGCCCTTATAACACCGTACAAACTACGCGCACGCCTCTAAAGGGCTGTATATGGCCTTCCTTTGCAATGCTCTTAATAAGGCCCTTAGACGTAAATCACGTGTTCAACTGCCTGCGCAAGCTTGCCATGCTCTGTCCCTTCCCTAGATGTCTTCAATGAACAAGGCTTATACCCACAAAGTGTCGGTTTGAGCCTTGTCCATAAAGCACATTCTACGTGTAAGGCCTTGTTATAGGCTATGTAAAAGGCCTAATCTAATCACACCGTTCAACTACGCGCTACAGGTCCTATCTATAACAGGCAACTTGTAATATGCCTTTCGCTCTCTTTAGGATCTAATAAGGGCCCTTTACAACGCAATATCACGTCGGTTCCACGTGCCTGCGCAGTGGTTGCCATTGCCTCACACCTCTTCCAGTCTCAAACTGGACGTTGACACAAATCGTCCAAGTCGAGTTTGCTTTTTGGCCTGTCCTGTCGTAATAACAACCGTCAGCACCTTGACGCGCACCGCAGGATCCTGTAAGAGCTGGGTGAAGTATGGCCTTTGTCACACGAGACATCTAAATTAAAGGCCTGACACGTTAAATCACGTCGTTTCTAACGTGCTGCCCAGGTTTAACCATCGGTTGTGATCGAGTTCCACTCTCCAATGGGACAAAAACAAACAAATCACAACCGTTGAGATAAGTGGAAGCATACCAAGTCCCAAGTCGTTTGCCTTGCGCCCATGGCCCTTTAGACGATTATAACACGACAGACTACGTTGCACATCTTCTAACAAGTCATAATATGGCCTATTGCTGAGGCTCCTATAAAGCCGTACACGTAAATCACGTCGTTCCAGGTGCCTTCGCATGTTGCCCTTCGGTCTAGTTCCTTCCACTCTCAATGACTACAAACGCCCTAGACGATTTCCATGGGTGCCATGGCTTTAGAAACACCTTGAACTACATGCACAAGCCTCCTAAAGGCTGTAATATGGCCTTTGACGGCTAATAAAGGCTCTTACACGCAATAGGTGACGTTGCGCGTTCCACGTGCCTCTCGCAAGGTTACCATCAGGTCATAAGTCCTTATCTCTCAATGACTACATACGTTCCTAAGATCGTTTGCCTTGGTGCCATGGCTTTAGAACACCAGAATCCACTGCTACAGCCTCTAAAGGCCTGTGAGTGGCAATATTGCCGTTGCCTGGTACACTAATAAAAGCCGCTACACTGCAACTCCACGTGTATCACGGCCTTGCGCACGGTTTGCCATTGCTCTTTAGTCCTTCCAGTCTCATTGGACCAAACGTCCAAGCTCGTTTGCCTTTGTAGCCATTGCCTCATATAAACCACCCGTCAACACACGCGCAACGAGGCCTTCCTAAAGGGCATGTAATAATGGCTTTTGCGGACCTACATAAAGGCTCAGCTCTTCACAGCGAATAATCACTGGTTCCACCGTCGGCGCGATAGCTGGACACCGCGACAGTGCTACATTCTACGCGTCTAGTTCTTTCCAACTCTCAATGACTATCAACGTCCAAGCGTATGCCTTGGCCGGCACGACGTACCAAGTCGTTTTCCATTGTGCCATGGCCTTATAACACCGTCAACTACGTGTACAGGCCTCTAAGGCCGTAATATGGCCTTTTGCCGCCTAATAAGGCCTTACACGTAAATCACGTGGTTCCACGCGCCTCGCAGGTTACCATCGTCTAGTGCTTCCACTCTCAATGGACTACGACGTCCCAAGTTGTTTTCCATTGTGCCATGGCCTTATAACACCGTCAACGTACGTGTACAGGCCTCTATAAGGCTGTAACATGGCCTTTTGCAGCCTAATAAAAGCCTTACACGTAAATCACGTGGTTCCACGCGCCTCCGCAGGTTACCATCGGTCTAGTGCTTCCACTCTCAATGTACTACGACGTACCAAGTCGTTTTCCATTGTGCCATGGCCTTATAACACCGTCAACTACGTGTACAGGCCTCTAAAGGCCGTAATATGGCCTTTTGCAGCCTAATAAAGGCCTTACACGTAAATCACGTGGTTCCACGCGCCTCCGCAGGTTACCATCGGTCTAGTGCTTCCACTCTCAATGGACTACGACGTCCCAAGTCGTTTTCCATTGTGCCATGGCCTTATAACACCGTCAACTACGTGTACAGGCCTCTAAAGGCCGTAATATGGCCTTTTGCAGCCTAATAAAGGCCTTACACGTAAATCACGTGGTTCCACGCGCCTCTGCAGGTTACCATCGGTCTAGTGCTTCCACTCTCAATGGACTACGACGTCCCAAGTTGTTTTCCATTGTGCCATGGCCTTATAACACCGTCAACTACGTGTACAGGCCTCTAAAGGCGTAATATGGCCTTTTGCAGCCTAATAAAGGCCTTACACGTAAATCACGTGGTTCCACGCGCCTCCGCAGGTTACCATCGGTCTAGTGCTTCCACTCTCAATGGACTACGACGTCCCAAGTTGTTTTCCATTGTGCCATGGCCTTATAACACCGTCAACTACGTGTACAGGCCTCTAAAGGCCGTAATATGGCCTTTTGCAGCCTAATAAAGCCTTACACGTAAATCACGTGGTTCCACGCGCCTCCGCAGGTTACCATCGGTCTAGTGCTTCCACTCTCAATGGACTACGACGTCCCAAGTTGTTTTCCATTGTGCCATGGCCTTATAACACCGTCAACTACGTGTACAGGCCTCTAAAGGCCGTAATATGGCCTTTTGCAGCCTAATAAAGCCTTACACGTAAATCACGTGGTTCCACGTGTCTGCGCAGGTTATCATCGGTCTAGTGCTTCCACTCTCAATGGACTACGACGTACCAAGTCGTTTTCCATTGTGCCATGGCCTTATAACACCGTCAACTCCGTGTACAGGCCTCTAAAGGCCGTAATATGGCCTTTTGCAGCCTAATAAAGGCCTTACACGTAAATCACGTGGTTCCACGCGCCTCTGCAGGTTACCATCGGTCTAGTGCTTCCACTCTCAATGGACTACGACGTCCCAAGTTGTTTTCCATTGTGCCATGGCCTTATAACACCGTCAACTACGTGTACAGGCCTCTAAAGGCCGTAATATGGCCTTTTGCAGCCTAATGAAGGCCTTACACGTAAATCACGTGGTTCCACGCGCCTCTGCAGGTTACCATCGGTCTAGTGCTTCCACTCTCAATGGACTACGACGTCCCAAGTTGTTTTCCATTGTGCCATGGCCTTATAACACCGTCAACTACGTGTACAGGCCTCTAAAGGCCGTAATATGGCCTTTTGCAGCCTAATAAAGGCCTTACACGTAAATCACGTGGTTCCACGTGCCTGCGCAGGTTACCATCGGTCTAGTGCTTCCACTCTCAATGGACTACGACGTACCAAGTCGTTTTCCATTGTGCCATGGCCTTATAACACCGTCAACTCCGTGTACAGGCCTCTAAAGGCCGTAATATGGCCTTTTGCAGCCTAATAAAGGCCTTACACGTAAATCACGTGGTTCCACGCGCCTCTGCAGGTTACCATCGGTCTAGTGCTTCCACTCTCAATGGACTACGACGTCCCAAGTTGTTTTCCATTGTGCCATGGCCTTATAACACCGTCAACTACGTGTACAGGCCTCTAAAGGCCGTAATATGGCCTTTTGCAGCCTAATAAAGGCCTTACACGTAAATCACGTGGTTCCACGCGCCTCTGCAGGTTACCATCGGTCTAGTGCTTCCACTCTCAATGGACTACGACGTCCCAAGTTGTTTTCCATTGTGCCATGGCCTTATAACACCGTCAACTACGTGTACAGGCCTCTAAAGGCCGTAATATGGCCTTTTGCAGCCTAATAAAGGCCTTACACGTAAATCACGTGGTTCCACGCGCCTCCGCAGGTTACCATCGGTCTAGTGCTTCCACTCTCAATGGACTACGACGTCCCAAGTTGTTTTCCATTGTGCCATGGCCTTATAACACCGTCAACTACGTGTACAGGCCTCTAAAGGCCGTAATATGGCCTTTTGCAGCCTAATGAAGGCCTTACACGTAAATCACGTGGTTCCACGCGCCTCCGCAGGTTACCATCGGTCTAGTGCTTCCACTCTCAATGGACTACGACGTCCAAGTTGTTTTCCATTGTGCCATGGCCTTATAACACCGTCAACTACGTGTACAGGCCTCTAAAGGCTGTAACATGGCCTTTTGCAGCCTAATAAAAGCCTTACACGTAAATCACGTGGTTCCACGCGCCTCCGCAGGTTACCATCGGTCTAGTGCTTCCACTCTCAATGGACTACGACGTCCCAAGTTGTTTTCCATTGTGCCATGGCCTTATAACACCGTCAACTACGTGTACAGGCCTCTAAAGGCCGTAATATGGCCTTTTGCAGCCTAATAAAGGCCTTACACGTAAATCACGTGGTTCCACGCGCCTCCGCAGGTTACCATCGGTCTAGTGCTTCCACTCTCAATGGACTACGACGTCCCAAGTTGTTTTCCATTGTGCCATGGCCTTATAACACCGTCAACTACGTGTACAGGCCTCTAAAGGCCGTAATATGGCCTTTTGCAGCCTAATAAAGGCCTTACACGTAAATCACGTGGTTCCACGCGCCTCTGCAGGTTACCATCGGTCTAGTGCTTCCACTCTCAATGGACTACGACGTCCCAAGTTGTTTTCCATTGTGCCATGGCCTTATAACACCGTCAACTACGTGTACAGGCCTCTAAAGGCCGTAATATGGCCTTTTGCAGCCTAATAAAGGCCTTACACGTAAATCACGTGGTTCCACGCGCCTCTGCAGGTTACCATCGGTCTAGTGCTTCCACTCTCAATGGACTACGACGTCCCAAGTTGTTTTCCATTGTGCCATGGCCTTATAACAACGTCAACTACGTGTACAGGCCTCTAAAGGCCGTAATATGGCCTTTTGCAGCCTAATGAAGGCCTTACACGTAAATCACGTGGTTCCACGCGCCTCCGCAGGTTACCATCGGTCTAGTGCTTCCACTCTCAATGGACTACGACGTCCCAAGTTGTTTTCCATTGTGCCATGGCCTTATAACACCGTCAACTACGTGTACAGGCCTCTAAAGGCCGTAATATGGCCTTTTGCAGCCTAATGAAGGCCTTACACGTAAATCACGTGGTTCCACGCGCCTCTGCAGGTTACCATCGGTCTAGTGCTTCCACTCTCAATGGACTACGACGTCCCAAGTTGTTTTCCATTGTGCCATGGCCTTATAACACCGTCAACTACGTGTACAGGCCTCTAAAGGCGTAATATGGCCTTTTGCAGCCTAATAAAGGCCTTACACGTAGATCACGTGGTTCCACGTGCCTGCGCAGGTTACCATCTGTCTAATCCTTCCACTCTCAATGGACTACGACGTACCAAGTCGTTTTCCATTGTGCCATGGCCTTATAACACCGTCAACTACGTGTACAGGCCTCTAAAGGCCGTAATATGGCCTTTTGCAGCCTAATAAAGGCCTTACACGTAAATCACGTGGTTCCACGCGCCTCCGCAGGTTACCATCGGTCTAGTGCTTCCACTCTCAATGGACTACGACGTCCCAAGTTGTTTTCCATTGTGCCATGGCCTTATAACACCGTCAACTACGTGTACAGGCCTCTAAAGGCCGTAATATGGCCTTTTGCAGCCTAATAAAAGCCTTACACGTAAATCACGTGGTTCCACGCGCCTCTGCAGGTTACCATCGGTCTAGTGCTTCCACTCTCAATGGACTACGACGTCCCAAGTTGTTTTCCATTGTGCCATGGCCTTATAACACCGTCAACTACGTGTACAGGCCTCTAAAGGCCGTAATATGGCCTTTTGCAGCCTAATGAAGGCCTTACACGTAAATCACGTGGTTCCACGCGCCTCCGCAGGTTACCATCGGTCTAGTGCTTCCACTCTCAATGGACTACGACGTCCCAAGTTGTTTTCCATTGTGCCATGGCCTTATAACACCGTCAACTACGTGTACAGGCCTCTAAAGGCCGTAATATGGCCTTTTGCAGCCTAATAAAGGCCTTACACGTAAATCACGTGGTTCCACGTGCCTGCGCAGGTTATCATCGGTCTAGTGCTTCCACTCTAATGGACTACGACGTACCAAGTCGTTTTCCATTGTGCCATGGCCTTATAACACCGTCAACTCCGTGTACAGGCCTCTAAAGGCCGTAATATGGCCTTTTGCAGCCTAATAAAGGCCTTACACGTAAATCACGTGGTTCCACGCGCCTCTGCAGGTTACCATCGGTCTAGTGCTTCCACTCTCAATGGACTACGACGTCCCAAGTTGTTTTCCATTGTGCCATGGCCTTATAACACCGTCAACTACGTGTACAGGCCTCTATAGGCTGTAACATGGCCTTTTGCAGCCTAATAAAAGCCTTACAGGTAAATCACGTGGTTCCACGTGTCTGCGCAGGTTATCATCGGTCTACTGCTTCCACTCTAAATGGACTACGACGTACCAAGTCGTTTTCCATTGTGCCATGGCCTTATAACACCGTCAACTCCGTGTACAGGCCTCTAAAGGCCGTAATATGGCCTTTTGCAGCCTAATAAAGGCCTTACACGTAAATCACGTGGTTCCACGCGCCTCTGCAGGTTACCATCGGTCTAGTGCTTCCACTCTCAATGGACTACGACGTCCCAAGTTGTTTTCCATTGTGCCATGGCCTTATAACAACCGTCAACTACGTGTACAGGCCTCTAAAGGCCGTAATATGGCCTTTTGCAGCCTAATAAAGGCCTTACACGTAAATCACGTGGTTCCACGCGCCTCCGCAGGTTACCATCGGTCTAGTGCTTCCACTCTCAATGGACTACGACGTCCCAAGTTGTTTTCCATTGTGCCATGGCCTTATAACACCGTCAACTACGTGTACAGGCCTCTAAAGGCCGTAATATGGCCTTTTGCAGCCTAATGAAGGCCTTACACGTAAATCACGTGGTTCCACGCGCCTCCGCAGGTTACCATCGGTCTAGTGCTTCCACTCTCAATGGACTACGACGTCCCAAGTTGTTTTCCATTGTGCCATGGCCTTATAACACCGTCAACTACGTGTACAGGCCTCTAAAGGCCGTAATATGGCCTTTTGCAGCCTAATAAAAGCCTTACAGGTAAATCACGTGGTTCCACGTGTCTGCGCAGGTTATCATCGGTCTAGTGCTTCCACTCTAAATGGACTACGACGTACCAAGTCGTTTTCCATTGTGCCATGGCCTTATAACACCGTCAACTCCGTGTACAGGCCTCTAAAGGCCGTAATATGGCCTTTTGCAGCTTAATAAAGGCCTTACACGTAAATCACGTGGTTCCACGCGCCTCAGCAGGTTACCATCGGTCTAGTGCTTCCACTCTCAATGGACTACGACGTCCCAAGTTGTTTTCCATTGTGTCATGGCCTTATAACACCGTCAACTACGTGTATAGGCCTCTATAGGCTGTAACATGGCCTTTTGCAGCCTAATAAAAGCCTTACAGGTAAATCACGTGGTTCCACGTGTCTGCGCAGGTTATCATCGGTCTACTGCTTCCACTCTAAATGGACTACGACGTACCTAGTCGTTTTCCATTGTGCCATGGCCTTATAACACCGTCAACTCCGTGTACAGGCCTCTAAAGGCCGTAATATGGCCTTTTGCAGCCTAATAAAGGCCTTACACGTAAATCACGTGGTTCCACGCGCCTCTGCAGGTTACCATCGGTCTAGTGCTTCCACTCTCAATGGACTACGACGTCCCAAGTTGTTTTCCATTGTGCCATGGCCTTATAACACCGTCAACTACGTGTACAGGCCTCTAAAGGCCGTAATATGGCCTTTTGCAGCCTAATAAAGGCCTTACACGTAAATCACGTGGTTCCACGCGCCTCCGCAGGTTAACATCGGTCTAGTGCTTCCACTCTCAATGGACTACGACGTCCCAAGTTGTTTTCCATTGTGCCATGGCCTTATAACACCGTCAACTACGTGTACAGGCCTCTAAAGGCCGTAATATGGCCTTTTGCAGCCTAATGAAGGCCTTACACGTAAATGACGTGGTTCCACGCGCCTCTGCAGGTTACCATCGGTCTAGTGCTTCCACTCTCAATGGACTACGACGTCCCAAGTTGTTTTCCATTGCGCCATGGCTTCTTAACACCGTCAACTACGTGTACAGGCCTCTAAAAGTCGTAATATGGCCTTTTACAGCCTAATAAAGGCCTTACACGTAGATCACGTGATTCCACGTGCCTGCGCAGGTTACCATCTGTCTAATCCTTCCACTCTCAATGGACCACGACGTACCAAGTCGTTTTCCATTGTGCCATGGCCTTATAACGCCGTCAACTACGTGTACAGGCCTCTATAGGCTGTAACATGGCCTTTTGCAGCCTAATAAAATAAAAATAAATAAATAATAATAAAATAAAATAAATAAAATAAAATAAAATAAAATAATAATAATAATAAAATAAAATAATAAAATAAAATAAAAATAAAATAATAAATAATAAATAAAATAAATAAATAATATAATAAATAAAATAATAAAATAAAATAAAATAAAAATAAAATAAAATAATAATAAAAATAAATAAAATAAAATAAAATAAAAAATAAATAAATAATAAAAAAATAATAAAATAAAAAAAGCATACATCGCTTGTAGGTTAATACCACTAGATAAGAAACCCGGTGTGCGGCCTATCGGTGTGGGGGAGGTTCTTCGAAGGGTGATTGGAAAGTCCATAATATCAGTAATCAAACCGGAAATACTTGAAAGCGCTGGTTCTCTCCAATTATGTGCTGGTCTACCTTCTGGATGTGAGGCAGCTGCTCATGCCATGACAACAATTTTGAAGAAGAAGGAACAGACGCATTACTTTTAGTAGATGCTACGAATGCTTTAACTCACTTAATCGGAAAGTGCTACTTCATAAATGTCCGATACATATGTCCAGCTATGTCTACGTATATACAAAATTGTTATAGCTCACCATCGAGGCTGTTTGTTATGGGTGGAAAAGAAATATTATCGGCAGAAGGAACAACTCAAGGTGACCCGTTCGCTATGCCAGCTTATGCAGTTGGAATTGTTCCTCTTCTCCCGCTGTTGAAGAATGACGTGGAAGATAGAAAGTTGAACATAACTCACTGCGCTTATGCTGATGATCTGGGAGGTGCCGGAAAAATATTTGAATTAAGAAAATGGTGGGATAAAGTTGAGCATTATGGTCCATTTATTCGGCTATTATCCTAAAGCATCAAAATCATGGTTAATAGTAAAGGATGAACATAAATTAGTAGCTGATGATGTCTTCAGTGACACGGAGATAAACATCACTACAGATGGAAATAAATATCTTGGCAGCTTTATAGGTACACGAGATGAGAAAGAAAAGTACATCATTGGGTTGGTAAATGAATGGATTGTTCAGATAAAGAAGTTAGCTAAAATTGCACTTTTTCAACCACACGCTGCCTATGCTGCTTACATAAGTGGATTTCAACACAAATTTAACTATTTCATCCGGACACTTGGGGATATGAGCAAGTATATCAAAGTACTGGACGATGTTATCGACAATACATTGATCCCAGCATTGACAGAGGGACATAAATGTACCGAAAACGAGAGAATATTACTGAGTTTACCAATTCGCTATGGTGGTATGGGAATTGTGATATTAGTCGAATCATCAAAGAGAGAACATGAAAATTCTGTTGAAATGACAAAACAACTAGCAGAAAGAATTAAACTACAGCAAACGTCTTATAAATTTGACAAACAGTTACACAATAATATCAAAAGCAAAATCCTTAAACAGAAACAAATGTTGCATAACGAAAAGCTGAAAGAAGTTCGCCAACGCATGACGAATGAGCAATTACGAGCAAATGATTGGCGACAATGAAAGGTGCTTCAAGTTGGTTGTCAGCACTCCCAATAAAATCTGAGAATTATGCACTCAACAAAAGAGAGTTTTATGATGCCATACGAATGAGATATCGGTGGGATTTGAAGTTCCTACCAACAATTTGTGTCTGTGGAAAACGCTTCACGATTGACCATGCTATGTCATGTGTCAAGGGGTGGCTATATTCATCAACGTCACGACGAATTAAGAGATACTTTGGCAAAAATATCTGAAGAGATTTCCAATGATGTAGAAACAGAACCGCATTTACAACAGCTGACTGGAGAAAAATTAAGCAATTCTGCAAACTCCACAGATGAAGCTAGACTCGACATTAGCGTTAGAGGATTCTGGCAACGAGGTCAACGAGCATTTTTTGACGTAAGGGTATTTAACCCATTCGCTTTGACATACCTCAATCAGAAACTGCCTAATGCATTCAAATCGAATGAAAACATCAAGAAACGTGCATATGGACAAAGAGTGCTAGAAGTAGAACACGGATCATTTACACCGCTGATTTTCACACCATATGGGGATCCAGTCGAGAGACAGAACATTTTATCTCCACTCTGTCGCATAAAGTAGCGGAAAAAAGAAATCTAGAACAAAGTACCGTTACAAACTGGCTTCGGACGAAATTATCATTTTGTTTACTGCGTTTCAGCAATACTCTGTATTCGAGGATCAAGAAATACAAAACGAAGGTTGATAAAAGTAGATGTTGATTGTCTCGAGATATCAAATGCAACGAGCCAACTTGTCAACTGAGAGATTTTCTAAATTTTTTTATGTTTCAATATATTGAAACTCGATTATACTACGCACAATCGCCTGTACTATATCAGTCTGAGAAACGGAGAACTTTGTTTTGCTGTTTAGGCTAGCTATTTCTTGTCACTTGTAAAGTTTTATAATTTACTTTAATAAAATTATACATTAGTTAATGTAAACAAAACAAAATAAAATACTTACACGTAAATCACGTGGTTCCACGCGCCTCCGCAGGTTACCATCGGTCTAGTGCTTCCACTCTCAATGGACTACGACGTCCCAAGTTGTTTTCCATTGTGCCATGGCCTTATAACACCGTCAACTACGTGTACAGGCCTCTAAAGGCCGTAATATGGCCTTTTGCAGCCTAATAAAGGCCTTACAGGTAAATCACGTGGTTCCACGTGTCTGCGCAGGTTATCATCGGTCTAGTGCTTCCACTCTAAATGGACTACGACGTACCAAGTCGTTTTCCATTGTGCCATGGCCTTATAACACCGTCAACTCCGTGTACAGGCCTCTAAAGGCCGTAATATGGCCTTTTGCAGCCTAATGAAGGCCTTACACGTAAATGACGTGGTTCCACGCGCCTCCGCAGGTTACCATCGGTCTAGTGCTTCCACTCTCAATGGACTACGACGTCCCAAGTTGTTTTCCATTGCGCCATGGCTTCTTAACACCGTCAACTACGTGTACAGGCCTCTAAAAGTCGTAATATGGCCTTTTACAGCCTAATAAAGGCCTTACACGTAGATCACGTGATTCCACGTGCCTGCGCAGGTTACCATCTGTCTAATCCTTCCACTCTCAATGGACCACGACGTACCAAGTCGTTTTCCATTGTGCCATGGCCTTATAACACCGTCAACTACGTGTACAGGCCTCTAAAGGCTGTAATATGGCCTTTTGCAGCCTAATAAAGGCCTTACACGTAAATCACGTGGTTCCACGCGCCTCTGCAGGTTACCATCGGTCTAGTGCTTCCACTCTCAATGGACTACGACGTCCCAAGTTGTTTTCCATTGTGCCATGGCCTTATAACACCGTCAACTACGTGTACAGGCCTCTAAAGGCCGTAATATGGCCTTTTGCAGCCTAATGAAGGCCTTACACGTAAATCACGTGGTTCCACGCGCCTCCGCAGGTTACCATCGGTCTAGTGCTTCCACTCTCAATGGACTACGACGTCCCAAGTTGTTTTCCATTGTGCCATGGCCTTATAACACCGTCAACTACGTGTACAGGCCTCTAAAGGCCGTAATATGGCCTTTTGCAGCCTAATAAAGGCCTTACACGTAAATCACGTGGTTCCACGTGCCTGCGCAGGTTACCATCGGTCTAGTGCTTCCACTCTCAATGGACTACGACGTCCCAAGTTGTTTTCCATTGTGCCATGGCCTTATAACACCGTCAACTACGTGTACAGGCCTCTAAAGGCCGTAATATGGCCTTTTGCAGCCTAATGAAGGCCTTACACGTAAATCACGTGGTTCCACGCGCCTCCGCAGGTTACCATCGGTCTAGTGCTTCCACTCTCAATGGACTACGACGTTCCAAGTTGTTTTCCATTGCGCCATGGCTTCTTAACACCGTCAACTACGTGTACAGGCCTCTAAAAGTCGTAATATGGCCTTTTGCAGCCTAATAAAGGCCTTACACGTAGATCACGTGATTCCACGTGCCTGCGCAGGTTACCATCTGTCTAATCCTTCCACTCTCAATGGACCACGACGTACCAAGTCGTTTTCCATTGTGCCATGGCCTTATAACACCGTCAACTACGTGTACAGGCCTCTAAAGGCTGTAATATGGCCTTTTGCAGCCTAATAAAGCCTTACACGTAAATCACGTGGTTCCACGCGCCTCCGCAGGTTACCATCGGTCTAGTGCTTCCACTCTCAATGGACTACGACGTACCAAGTCGTTTTCCATTGTGCCATGGCCTTATAACACCGTCAACTACGTGTACAGGCCTCTAAAAGCTGTAATATGGCCTTCTGCAGCCTAATAAAGGCCTTACACGTAGATCACGTTGTTCCACGCGCCTCCGCAGGTTACCATCGGTCTAGTGCTTCTACTCTCAATGGACTACGACGTCCCAAGTTGTTTTCCATTGCGCCATGGCTTTATAACACCGTCAACTACGTGTACAGGCCTCTAAAGGCCGTAATATGGCCTTTTGCAGCCTAATAAAGGCCTTACACGTAAATCACGTGGTTCCACGCGCCTCTGCAGGTTACCATCGGTCTAGTGCTTCCACTCTCAATGGACTACGACGTCCCAAGTTGTTTTCCATTGTGCCATGGCCTTATAACACCGTCAACTATGTGTACAGGCCTCTAAAGGCTGTAATATGGCCTTTTGCAACCTAATAAAGGCCTTACACGTAGATCACGTGGTTCCGCGCGCCTCCGCAGGTTACCATCGGTCTAGTGCTTCCACTCTCAATGGACTACGACGTCCCAAGTTGTTTTCCATTGTGCCATGGCCTTATAACACCGTCAACTACGTGTACAGGCCTCTAAAGGCCGTAATATGGCCTTTTGCAGCCTAATAAAGGCCTTACACGTAAATCACGTGGTTCCACGCGCCTCCGCAGGTTACCATCGGTCTAGTGCTTCCACTCTCAATGGACTACGACGTCCCAAGTTGTTTTCCATTGTGCCATGGCCTTATAACACCGTCAACTACGTGTACAGGCCTCTAAAGGCTGTAATATGGCCTTTTGCAGCCTAATAAAGGCCTTACACGTAAATCACGTGGTTCCACGCGCCTCTGCAGGTTACCATCGGTCTAGTGCTTCCACTCTCAATGGACTACGACGTCCCAAGTTGTTTTCCATTGTGCCATGGCCTTATAACACCGTCAACTACGTGTACAGGCCTCTAAAGGCCGTAATATGGCCTTTTGCAGCCTAATAAAGGCCTTACACGTAAATCACGTGGTTCCACGCGCCTCCGCAGGTTACCATCGGTCTAGTGCTTCCACTCTCAATGGACTACGACGTCCCAAGTTGTTTTCCATTGTGCCATGGCCTTATAACACCGTCAACTACGTGTACAGGCCTCTAAAGGCCGTAATATGGCCTTTTGCAGCCTAATGAAGGCCTTACACGTAAATCACGTGGTTCCACGCGCCTCCGCAGGTTACCATCGGTCTAGTGCTTCCACTCTCAATGGACTACGACGTCCCAAGTTGTTTTCCATTGTGCCATGGCCTTATAACACCGTCAACTACGTGTACAGGCCTCTAAAGGCCGTAATATGGCCTTTTGCAGCCTAATAAAGGCCTTACACGTAAATCACGTGGTTCCACGTGCCTGCGCAGGTTACCATCGGTCTAGTGCTTCCACTCTCAATGGACTACGACGTACCAAGTTGTTTTCCATTGTGCCATGGCCTTATAACACCGTCAACTCCGTGTACAGGCCTCTAAAGGCCGTAATTATGGCCTTTTGCAGGCCTAATGAAGGCCTTACACGTAATCACGTTGTTCCACGCGCCTCCGCAGGTTTACCATCGTCTAGTGCTTCCACTCTCAATGGACTACGACGTCCCAAGTGTTTTCCATTGTGCCATGGCCTTATAACACCGTCAACTACGTGTACAGGCCTCTAAAAGGCCGTAATATGGCCTTTTGACAGCCTAATAAAGGCCTTACACGTAGATCACGTGATTCCACGTGCCTGCGCAGGTTAACCATCTGTCTAATCCTTCCACTCTCAATGGACCACGACGTCCCAAGTTGTTTTTCCATGTGCCATGGCCTTATAACACCGTCAACTACGTGTACAGGCCTCTAAAGGCTGTAATATGGCCTTTTGCAGCCTAATAAAGGCCTTACACGTAAATTCACGTGGTTCCGCGCGCCTCCGCAGGTTACCATCGGTCTAGTGCTTCCACTCTCAATGGACTACGACGTCCCAAGTTGTTTTCCATTGTGCCATGGCCTTATAACACCGTCAACTACGTGTACAGGCCTCTAAAGGCCGTAATATGGCCTTTTGCAGCCTAATAAAGGCCTTACACGTAAATCACGTGGTTCCACGCGCCTCTGCAGGTTACCATCGGTCTAGTGCTTCCACTCTCAATGGACTACGACGTCCCAAGTTGTTTTCCATTGTGCCATGGCCTTATAACACCGTCAACTACGTGTACAGGCCTCTAAAGGCTGTAATATGGCCTTTTGCAGCCTAATAAAGGCCTTACACGTAAATCACGTGGTTCCACGCGCCTCGCAGGTTACCATCGGTCTAGTGCTTCCACTCTCAATGGACTACGACGTCCCAAGTTGTTTTCCATTGTGCCATGGCCTTATAACACCGTCAACTACGTGTACAGGCCTCTAAAGGCCGTAATATGGCCTTTTGCAGCCTAATAAAGGCCTTACACGTAAATCACGTGGTTCCACGCGCCTCCGCAGGTTACCATCGGTCTAGTGCTTCCACTCTCAATGGACTACGACGTCCCAAGTTGTTTTCCATTGTGCCATGGCCTTATAACACCGTCAACTACGTGTACAGGCCTCTAAAGGCCGTAATATGGCCTTTTGCAGCCTAATAAAGGCCTTACACGTAAATCACGTGGTTCCACGCGCCTCCGCAGGTTACCATCGGTCTAGTGCTTCCACTCTCAATGGACTACGACGTCCCAAGTTGTTTTCCATTGTGCCATGGCCTTATAACACCGTCAACTACGTGTACAGGCCTCTAAAGCCGTAATATGGCCTTTTGCAGCCTAATAAAGGCCTTACACGTAGATCACGTGGTTCCACGTGCCTGCGCAGGTTACCATCGGTCTAGTGCTTCCACTCTCAATGGACTACGACGTACCAAGTTGTTTTCCATTGTGCCATGGCCTTATAACACCGTCAACTACGTGTACAGGCCTCTAAAGGCTGTAATATGGCCTTTTGCAGCCTAATAAAGGCCTTACACGTAAATCACGTGGTTCCACGCGCCTCCGCAGGTTACCATCGGTCTAGTGCTTCCACTCTCAATGGACTACGACGTCCCAAGTTGTTTTCCATTGTGCCATGGCCTTATAACACCGTCAACTACGTGTACAGGCCTCTAAAGGCTGTAATATGGCCTTTTGCAGCCTAATAAAGGCCTTACACGTAAATCACGTGGTTCCACGCGCCTCCGCAGGTTACCATCGGTCTAGTGCTTCCACTCTCAATGGACTACGACGTCCCAAGTTGTTTTCCATTGTGCCATGGCCTTATAACACCGTCAACTACGTGTACAGGCCTCTAAAGGCCGTAATATGGCCTTTTGCAGCCTAATAAAGGCCTTACACGTAAATCACGTGGTTCCACGCGCCTCCGCAGGTTACCATCGGTCTAGTGCTTCCACTCTCAATGGACTACGACGTCCCAAGTTGTTTTCCATTGTGCCATGGCCTTATAACACCGTCAACTACGTGTACAGGCCTCTAAAGGCCGTAATATGGCCTTTTGCAGCCTAATAAAGGCCTTACACGTAAATCACGTGGTTCCACGCGCCTCCGCAGGTTACCATCGGTCTAGTGCTTCCACTCTCAATGGACTACGACGTCCCAAGTTGTTTTCCATTGTGCCATGGCCTTATAACACCGTCAACTACGTGTACAGGCCTCTAAAGGCCGTAATATGGCCTTTTGCAGCCTAATAAAGGCCTTACACGTAAATCACGTGGTTCCACGCGCCTCCGCAGGTTACCATCGGTCTAGTGCTTCCACTCTCAATGGACTACGACGTCCCAAGTTGTTTTCCATTGTGCCATGGCCTTATAACACCGTCAACTACGTGTACAGGCCTCTAAAGGCCGTAATATGGCCTTTTGCAGCCTAATAAAGGCCTTACACGTAAATCACGTGGTTCCACGCGCCTCCGCAGGTTACCATCGGTCTAGTGCTTCCACTCTCAATGGACTACGACGTCCCAAGTTGTTTTCCATTGTGCCATGGCCTTATAACACCGTCAACTACGTGTACAGGCCTCTAAAGGCCGTAATATGGCCTTTTGCAGCCTAATAAAGGCCTTACACGTAAATCACGTGGTTCCACGCGCCTCCGCAGGTTACCATCGGTCTAGTGCTTCCACTCTCAATGGACTACGA
Source organism: Hydractinia echinata (assembly GCA_030067915.1). Classification (NCBI taxonomy): domain Eukaryota; kingdom Metazoa; phylum Cnidaria; class Hydrozoa; order Anthoathecata; family Hydractiniidae; genus Hydractinia; species Hydractinia echinata. The sequence continues at coordinate 13,819 of JASGCC010001513.1, read as the reverse complement.
CGTACCAAGTTGTTTTCCATTGTGCCATGGCCTTATAACACCGTCAACTACGTGTACAGGCCTCTAAAGGCCGTAATATGGCCTTTTGCAGCCTAATAAAGGCCTTACACGTAAATCACGTGGTTCCACGCGCCTCCGCAGGTTACCATCGGTCTAGTGCTTCCACTCTCAATGGACTACGACGTCCCAAGTTGTTTTCCATTGTGCCATGGCCTTATAACACCGTCAACTACGTGTACAGGCCTCTAAAGGCCGTAATATGGCCTTTTGCAGCCTAATAAAGGCCTTACACGTAAATCACGTGGTTCCACGCGCCTCCGCAGGTTACCATCGGTCTAGTGCTTCCACTCTCAATGGACTACGACGTCCCAAGTTGTTTTCCATTGTGCCATGGCCTTATAACACCGTCAACTACGTGTACAGGCCTCTAAAGGCCGTAATATGGCCTTTTGCAGCCTAATAAAGGCCTTACACGTAAATCACGTGGTTCCACGCGCCTCCGCAGGTTACCATCGGTCTAGTGCTTCCACTCTCAATGGACTACGACGTCCCAAGTTGTTTTCCATTGTGCCATGGCCTTATAACACCGTCAACTACGTGTACAGGCCTCTAAAGGCCGTAATATGGCCTTTTGCAGCCTAATAAAGGCCTTACACGTAAATCACGTGGTTCCACGCGCCTCCGCAGGTTACCATCGGTCTAGTGCTTCCACTCTCAATGGACTACGACGTCCCAAGTTGTTTTCCATTGTGCCATGGCCTTATAACACCGTCAACTACGTGTACAGGCCTCTAAAGGCCGTAATATGGCCTTTTGCAGCCTAATAAAGGCCTTACACGTAAATCACGTGGTTCCACGCGCCTCCGCAGGTTACCATCGGTCTAGTGCTTCCACTCTCAATGGACTACGACGTCCCAAGTTGTTTTCCATTGTGCCATGGCCTTATAACACCGTCAACTACGTGTACAGGCCTCTAAAGGCCGTAATATGGCCTTTTGCAGCCTAATAAAGGCCTTACACGTAAATCACGTGGTTCCACGCGCCTCCGCAGGTTACCATCGGTCTAGTGCTTCCACTCTCAATGGACTACGACGTCCCAAGTTGTTTTCCATTGTGCCATGGCCTTATAACACCGTCAACTACGTGTACAGGCCTCTAAAGGCCGTAATATGGCCTTTTGCAGCCTAATAAAGGCCTTACACGTAAATCACGTGGTTCCACGCGCCTCCGCAGGTTACCATCGGTCTAGTGCTTCCACTCTCAATGGACTACGACGTCCCAAGTTGTTTTCCATTGTGCCATGGCCTTATAACACCGTCAACTACGTGTACAGGCCTCTAAAGGCCGTAATATGGCCTTTTGCAGCCTAATAAAGGCCTTACACGTAAATCACGTGGTTCCACGCGCCTCCGCAGGTTACCATCGGTCTAGTGCTTCCACTCTCAATGGACTACGACGTCCCAAGTTGTTTTCCATTGTGCCATGGCCTTATAACACCGTCAACTACGTGTACAGGCCTCTAAAGGCCGTAATATGGCCTTTTGCAGCCTAATAAAGGCCTTACACGTAAATCACGTGGTTCCACGCGCCTCCGCAGGTTACCATCGGTCTAGTGCTTCCACTCTCAATGGACTACGACGTCCCAAGTTGTTTTCCATTGTGCCATGGCCTTATAACACCGTCAACTACGTGTACAGGCCTCTAAAGGCTGTAATATGGCCTTTTGCAGCCTAATAAAGGCCTTACACGTAAATCACGTGGTTCCACGCGCCTCCGCAGGTTACCATCGGTCTAGTGCTTCCACTCTCAATGGACTACGACGTCCCAAGTTGTTTTCCATTGTGCCATGGCCTTATAACACCGTCAACTACGTGTACAGGCCTCTAAAGGCGTAATATGGCCTTTTGCAGCCTAATAAAGGCCTTACACGTAAATCACGTGGTTCCACGCGCCTCCGCAGGTTACCATCGGTCTAGTGCTTCCACTCTCAATGGACTACGACGTCCCAAGTTGTTTTCCATTGTGCCATGGCCTTATAACACCGTCAACTACGTGTACAGGCCTCTAAAGGCCGTAATATGGCCTTTTGCAGCCTAATAAAGGCCTTACACGTAAATCACGTGGTTCCACGCGCCTCCGCAGGTTACCATCGGTCTAGTGCTTCCACTCTCAATGGACTACGACGTCCCAAGTCGTTTTCCATTGTGCCATGGCCTTATAACACCGTCAACTACGTGTACAGGCCTCTAAAGGCTGTAATATGGCCTTTTGCAGCCTAATAAAGGCCTTACACGTAAATCACGTGGTTCCACGCGCCTCCGCAGGTTACCATCGGTCTAGTGCTTCCACTCTCAATGGACTACGACGTCCCAAGTTGTTTTCCATTGTGCCATGGCCTTATAACACCGTCAACTACGTGTACAGGCCTCTAAAGGCCGTAATATGGCCTTTTGCAGCCTAATAAAGGCCTTACACGTAAATCACGTGGTTCCACGCGCCTCCGCAGGTTACCATCGGTCTAGTGCTTCCACTCTCAATGGACTACGACGTCCCAAGTTGTTTTCCATTGTGCCATGGCCTTATAACACCGTCAACTACGTGTACAGGCCTCTAAAGGCCGTAATATGGCCTTTTGCAGCCTAATAAAGGCCTTACACGTAAATCACGTGGTTCCACGCGCCTCGCAGGTTACCATCGGTCTAGTGCTTCCACTCTCAATGGACTACGACGTCCCAAGTTGTTTTCCATTGTGCCATGGCCTTATAACACCGTCAACTACGTGTACAGGCCTCTAAAGGCCGTAATATGGCCTTTTGCAGCCTAATAAAGGCCTTACACGTAAATCACGTGGTTCCACGCGCCTCCGCAGGTTACCATCGGTCTAGTGCTTCCACTCTCAATGGACTACGACGTCCCAAGTTGTTTTCCATTGTGCCATGGCCTTATAACACCGTCAACTACGTGTACAGGCCTCTAAAGGCTGTAATATGGCCTTTTGCAGCCTAATAAAGGCCTTACACGTAATCACGTGTTCCACGCGCCTCCGCAGGTTACCATCGGTCTAGTGCTTCCACTCTCAATGGACTACGACGTCCAAGTTGTTTTCCATTGTGCCATGGCCTTATAACACCGTCAACTACGTGTACAGGCCTCTAAAGCTGTAATATGGCCTTTTGCAGCCTAATAAAGGCCTTACACGTAAATCACGTGGTTCCACGCGCCTCCGCAGGTTACCATCGGTCTAGTGCTTCCACTCTCAATGGACTACGACGTCCCAAGTTGTTTTCCATTGTGCCATGGCCTTATAACACCGTCAACTACGTGTACAGGCCTCTAAAGGCCGTAATATGGCCTTTTGCAGCCTAATAAAGGCCTTACACGTAAATCACGTGGTTCCACGCGCCTCCGCAGGTTACCATCGGTCTAGTGCTTCCACTCTCAATGGACTACGAACGTCCCAAGTTGTTTTCCATTGTGCCATGGCCTTATAACACCGTCAACTACGTGTACAGGCCTCTAAAGGCCGTAATATGGCCTTTTGCAGCCTAATAAAGGCCTTACACGTAAGATCACGTGGTTCCGCGCGCCTCCGCAAGCTTACCATCCGTCTATTGCTTCCACTCTCAATGGACTACGACGTCCCAAGTGGTTTTTCCATTTTGCAATGGCCTTATAACACCGGTCACTACGTACAGGCCTCTAAGGCTGAATGCCTTGCAACCTAATAAAGCCTACGTAGATCACGTGGGGCCGAGTTATTTTGAATTTAATATCCATTGTCAGAATACTCGTCAAAACTCTACATGTTATTCTATTCCTAAAGTGAAACTCGAGCTCGCAAAATCTGGCTTTTTCTCTATGGGTGTAAAAATTTTCAATAACTGCCAATAGAGATACGCGAACAGAGTCATTCCAAGACTTTAGGAATAGAGTCATCAGTCATTTTAATTGCAAATAATTTTATTATTTTCAGTTAATTATACTAATATGTATGTTTGTCCCTTCATTCGTTGTGAACACTCCTATCTTCTAGTCTTTCAAGAGTGGTATTCAATTTTTCTATGTTATTTGTTTCAGTCGCATGCATTTTTTACATGACTTTTTACATAATGTTTTATTATGTTTGTTGGTATGTGTGTGTATGTGTATGTGTATGTATGTATGTTATATATATGTGTGTGTGTCTATGTGTGTATGTATGTAAATATATATATTCTTTCTTTTTGGTTTTATTATCAGGACACGCAATAATGCGCAATTGTTTAACCCGTCAATGTTTAATATTTATACTCTTGATTATGTGTGGGGATGTTGAATCATGCCCTGGGCCGCAAAAGTTGATCGATTTATCGCAGAGAAAAGGTATTAGTATATTTCATCAAAACATCAGAGGATTATTCCATAAAATGGCAAATATATTAGCCATATTCGAAATTGGTAAAAAGATTGATATTTTCACCTTATCAGAGACTCACATTATTAAGGGTAGCGAACAAGATAATGACGAACTGTATCAAATTCCGGGTATCATTTTATTAAGCGATGTAGATCTAAAGGCCAAGGAGGAGGTGTAGCAATTTATATCTCGGAAAAGCTAAAGTACAAAAGGCGAATCGATCTTGAATCTGAAGATATTGAATGTATCTGGATGGAAATTTTTCAACAAAAGGCGAAAAGTTTTCTGGTTTGTTGCGTGTACAGACCCCCAGATTCTTCACTTTACAACCTCAAAACATTCAATAAAGTGTTTGAAACTATTCTCAAAAAAGTTAACGAGTTAAGTAAAGAGACACTCATCTTGGGAGACATGAATATCAATTATCTTGAGAAAGCAGATCATCGAGATTTGAAAAGCATAATTAACATTGCAGGCTTTAAACAAATGATAAAAAATCCCACTAGAGTTACATCAGAAACAAGTACCCAAATTGACATTATTTTAACCAACAGACAAGCAACAATATCATTTAGTGACGTGATACCGCTTTCCCTAAGTGACCATGATTGTATTGGGTGCGTACGGAAATTTAATCACATAAAATATGAACCGAAAACTATCAACATTAGAAATTATTCGAAGTACGATCCAACTACATTTAGTAAGGAAATTGGTTCACAAGAGTGGGGTTATTTCTATGGAATGAACAACGTTAATGAAGCATGGATTTACATGAAGCAAACTTTAGTTAGTGTCATAAATAAGCACGCACCAATAATCAAAAAGCGTGTAAAAGGAAGATTTTGTCCGTGGCTTTCAACAGACGTGAAACCTATGATGAATGAACGGGATAAATTGCTTCGCAAAGCCAGGAAAACTAAAAAAGAAGCAGATTGGTCAGCTTACAAGAATTTAAAAAATCGATGTAACAACATGATTAAACAAGCTAGATTTAAGTACCATCATAATCTGCAAAACCAAAACTACAAAAATCCGAAAAATTTCTGGAAAGCTATTAAGAAAGTTTTTCCTTGCAACAATGCTAGCAAAATTGCGACAAGTAATATCGATGATGTAGCCGATAAAAAAAACTGTGGCAAATAACTTTTGTCAGTATTTCTCCAATATTGCATTCACATTGAAACAAAAATCGCAACCATTGCGGGACTTTATATGGCGAAAACCTGCAAAACTCGATACAAGAACAGATAAGCAGTTTAAATTTGAATATGTCAGCAAGACTTTTGTTGAGAGGGAATTAAAATCATTAAAACGAGGAAAAGCTGCAGGGCATGATGACATTCCCCCTGGGATGTTAAAAGATGCTGCAAGTATAATATCTAAACCGTTATGTTATCTTATCAATTTATCCTTACAAACTGGTATAGTACCTGCAGAGTGGAAGATAGCAAAAGTGAAGCCTATACACAAAAGTGGTTCTACTTCGAATTTGGACAATTACAGACCAATTTCAATCTTGCCAGTGTTGTCAAAAATTCTAGAACGAGCTGTTCATAAACAACTTACAGATTATTTAGAAAGCAATAAGTTACTCTCTAAAAATCAACATGGCTATCGGAGAAAGAGATCCACTGAGCAAGCTACAACATTATTTACTGATAGTATTCGAAAGGAAGCAGACCGCGGAAAATTGGTTGGCGCGTTATTTGTAGATCTGTCCAAAGCCTTCGATACACTTTCCCATAGTATTTTATTGTACAAGCTGAAATGTTACGGTATCACTGGGATTGAACATCAATGGTTGTCAGATTACCTATTCCGACGTAGACAGATGTGTATATATAAAGGAATCTCATCCGAAGAACATTCTGTAACATGTGGTGTACCTCAAGGGTCGATTTTAGGGCCCTTGTTGTTTTTAATTTATTTTAATGATCTCGAGGACTACCTCATTCATTCATACGTAATCAAATTTGCTGATGATACAGTGCTTTTTACGTCAGATAGAAAATTCGAAATTATTGAAAACAAATTGAACACTGACCTAGATGCACTATCAAGTTATCTAATGGAAAACGAACTAGTTATTAATTTGAAGAAAAATAAAACTGAATCTATGGTGTTTGGTACTGCAAAACGATTAAGTCGATGTCCTGACCAATTGAATCTCGTTTATCAAGGCACAAAAATTAACTCTACGATGACTTATAAATATCTTGGCACGGTTGTAGACCAAAACCTAAACATGGGTGAGAACTTCCACTCAACATACAAAAAAAACGTCATCCAAATTACGATTATTGGAAGCATTGAAGCCCTGCTTAACTAAAAGAGCCGTACACAAAATTTATCACGGAGTAATTTTACCAACGTTATTGTTTAATTGTGTTGTTGATTTGAACTTTTCCAGAACACGACTCAATCTACTGAGTTCGATCGATCGAAGAGTAGCAGCCATTTTGGGTGAGAAGCAGACGTGCGTTATTGATGAAATATATAAGCACGCAGTCCTTCTTGTAAAGAAATGTTTAGATTGTAATATTTGTGAAGATCTAGAGAGTTATTTTGAATTTAATATCCATTGTCAGAATACTCGTCAAAACTCTACAATGTTATCTATTCCTAAAGTGAAACTCGAGCTCGCAAAATCTGGCTTTTTCTCTATGGGTGTAAAAATTTTCAATACACTGCCCATAGAGATACGGCGAACAGAGTCATTCCAAGACTTTAGGAATAGAGTCATCAGTCATTTTAATTGCAAATAATTTTATTATTTTCAGTTAATTATACTAATATGTATGTTTGTCCCTTCATTCGTCTTGAACACTCCTATCTTCTAGTCTTTCAAGAGTGGTATTCAATTTTTCTATGTTATTTGTTTCAGTCGCATGCATTTTTTACATGACTTTTACATAATGTTTTATTATGTTTGTGTATGTGTGTGTATGTGTATGTGTATGTATGTATGTATATATATGTGTGTGTGTCTATGTGTGTATGTATGTATATATATATATATTCTTTCTTTTTTGGTTTTATTATCAGGACACGCAATAATAGCAGTAATTTATTACTGAAGTGTACATCCTGTGTAAATATTCATAATAAATAAATAAATAAATAAATAGTGTTTCCACTCTCAATGGACTACGACGTAGCAAGTCGTTTTCCATTGTGCCATGGCCTTTAACACCGTCAAGCACGTGTACAGGCCTCTATAGGCTGTAATATGGCCTTTTGCAGCCTAATAAAGGCCTTACACGTAGATCACGTGGTTCCGCGCGTCTCCGCAGGTTACCATTGGTCTAGTGCTTCCACTCTCAATGGACTACGACGTCCCAAGTCGTTTTCTATTGCCCCATGACTTTATAACACCGTCAACTACGTGTACAGGCCTCTAAAGGCTGTAATATGGCCCTTTGCAGCCTAATAAAGGCCTTACACGTAGATCACGTGGTTTCTCGCACCTCCGCAGGTTACCATCGGTCAAGTGCTTCCACTCTCAATGGACTACGACGTACCAAGTCGTTTTCCATTGTGCCATGGCCTTATAACACCGTCAACTACGTGTACAGGCCTCTAAAGTCTGTAATATGGCCTTTTGCAGCCTAATAAAGGCCTTACACGTAGATCACGTGGTTCCGCGCGTCTCCGCAGGTTACCATCGGTCTAGTGTTTCCACTCTCAATGGACTACGACGTCCCAAGTCGTTTTCTATTGCCCCATGACTTTATAACACCGTCAACTACGTGTACAGGCCTCTAAAGGCTGTAATATGGCCCTTTGCAGCCTAATAAAGGCCTTACACGTAGATCACGTGGTTTCTCGCACCTCCGCAGGTTACCATCGGTCAAGTGCTTCCACTCTCAATGGACTACGACGTACCAAGTCGTTTTCCATTGTACCATGGCCTTATAACACCGTCAACTACGTGTACAGGCCTCTAAAGGCTGTAATATGGCCTTTTGCAGCCTAATAAAGGCCTTACACGTAGATCACGTGGTTTCTCGCTCCTCCGCAGGTTACCATAGGTCCAGTGCTTCCCCTCTCAATGGACTACGACGTCCCAAGTCGTTTTCTATTGCGCCATGGCCATATAACACCGTCAACTACGTGTACAGGCCTCTAAAGGCTGTAATATGGCCTTTTGCAGCCTAATAAAGGCCTTACATATAGATCACGTGGTTCCTCGCCCCTCCGCAGTTTACCATCGGTCTAGTGTTTCCATTCTCAATGGACTGCGACGTACCAAGTCGTTTTCAATTGTGCCATGGCCTTATAACACCGTCAACTACGTGTACAGGCCTCTAAAGGCTGTAATATGGCCTTTTGCAGCCTAATAAAGGCCTTACACGTAGATCACGTGGTTCCTCGCGCCTCCGCAGGTTACCATCGGTCCAGTTGCTTCCACTCTCAATGGACTACCGACGTAGCAAGTCGTTTTCCATGTACCACTGGCCTTATAACACCGTCAAGTACGTGTACAGGCCTCTAAAGACCGTAATATGGCCTTTTGCAGCCTAATAAAGGCCTTACACGTAGATATCACGTGGTTCCGCGCGCCTCCAAAGGTTACCATCGGTCTAGTGTTTCCACTCTCCATGGACTGCGACGTCCCAAGTCGTTTTCCATTGTGCCATCGCCTTATAACACCGTCAAGCACGTGTACAGGCCTCTATAGGCTGTAATATGGCCTTTTGCAGCCTAATAAAGGCCTTACACGTAGATCACGTGGTTCTCGCCCCTCCGCAGGTTACCATCGGTCTAGTGTATCCACTCTCAATGGACTGCGACGTACCAAGTCATTTTCCATTGTGCCATGGGCCTTATAACACCGTCAAGCACGTGTACAGGCCTCTAAATACTGTAATATGGCCTTTTTGCAGCCTAATAAAGGCCTTACACGTAGATCACAGTGGTTCCGCGCGTCTCCGCAGGCTACTATTAGTCTAGTGCTTCCACTCTCAATGGACTACGACGTTCCAAGTCGTTTTCTATGCGCCATGACCTTATAACACCGTCAACTACCGTGTACAGGCCTCTAAAGGCCGTAATATGGCCTTTTGCCGCCTAATAAAAGCCTTACACGTAAATCACGTGGTTCCACGTGCATGCACAGGTTACCACCTGTCTAATCCTTCCACTCTCAATGGACTACGACGTACCAAGTCGTTTTCCATTGTGCCTTGGTCTTATAACACCGTCAAGCACGTGTACAGGCCTCTAAAGGCTGTAATATGGCCTTTTCCAGCCTAATAAAGGCCTTACACGTAGATCACGTAGTTCCGCGCGTCTTCGCAGGTTACCATTGGTCTAGTGCTTCCACTCTCAATGGACTACGACGTCCCAAGTCGTTTTCTATTGCGCCATGACCTTATAACACCGTCAACTACGTGTACAGGCCTCTAAAGGCCGTAATATGGCCTTTCGTCGCCTAATAAAAGCCTTACATGTAAATCACGTGGTTCCACGTGCCTGTGCAGGTTATCTATCTAATCCTTCCACTCTCAATGGACTACGACGTACCAAGTCGTTTTCCATTGTGCTATGGCCTTATAACACCGTTAACTACGTGTACAGGCCTCTAAAGTCTGTAATATGGCCTTTTCCAGCCTAATAAAGGCCTTACACGTAGATCACGTGGTTCTTAACCCCTCCGCAGGTTACCATCGGTCTAGTGTTTCCACTCTCAATGGACTACGACGTAGCAAGTCGTTTTCCATTGCACCATGGCCTTATAACACCGTCAACTACGTGTACAGGCCTCTAAAGGCTGTAATATGGCCTTTTGCAGCCTAATAAAGGCCTTACACGTAGATCAAGTGGTTCCTCGTCCCTCCGCAGGCTACTATCGGTCTAGTGTTTCCACTCTCAATGGACTGCGGACGTACCAAGTCGTTTCCATTGTGCCATGGCCTGTATAACAACGTCAAGCACGTGTACAAAGCCTCTAAATACTGTTAATATGGCCTTTTGCAGCCTAATAAAGGCCTTACACGTAGTTACGTGGTTCCGCGCGCTTCCGCAGGTTACCATAGGTCTAGTGCTTCCACTCTCAATGGACTACAACGTCCCAAGTCATTTCTATTGCGCCATGGCCTTATAACACCGTCAACTACGTGTGCAGGCCTCTAAAGGCTGTAATATGGCCTTTTGCAGCCTAATAAAGGCCTTACACGTAGATCACGTGGTTCCTCGCCCCTGCGCAGGTTACCATCGGTCTAGTGTTTCCACTCTCAATGGACTGCGACGTACCAAGTCGTTTTCCATTGTGCCATGGCCTTATAACACCGTCAAGCACGTGTACAGGCCTCTAAATACTGTAATATGGCCTTTTGCAGCCTAATAAAGGCCTTACACGTAGATTCACGTGGTTTCCGCGCGTCTCCGCAGGCTACTATTAGTCTAGTGCTTCCACTCTCAATGGACTACGACGTTCCAAGTCGTTTCTATTGCGCCCATGACCTTATAACACCGTCAACTACGTGTACAGGCCTCTAAAGGCTGTAATATGGTCTTTTCCAGCCTAATAAAGGCCTTACACGTAGATCACGTGGCTGCGCGCGCCTCCGCAGGTTACCATATATCTAATCCTTCCACTCGCAAATGGACTACGACCGTACCAAGTTTTTTCCATTGTACCATGGCCTATAACACCGTCAACTACGTGTACAGGCCTCTAAAGGCTGTAGTATGGCCTTTTGCAGCCTAATAAAGTCCTTACACGTAGATCACGTAGTTCCGCGCGTCTTCGCAGGTTACCATTGGTCTAGCTGCTTCCACTCTCAATGGACTACGACGTCCCAAGTCGTTTTCTGTTGCGCCATGACCTTTATAACACCGTGAACTACGTGTACAGGCCTCTCAAGGCCGTAATATGGCCTTTCGTCGCCTAATAAAAGCCTTACATGTAAATCACGTGGTTCCACGTGCCTGTGCAGGTTATCTATCTAATCCTTCCACTCTCAATGGACTACGACGTACCAAGTCGTTTTCCATTGTGCTATGGCCTTGTAACACCGTCAACTACGTGTACAGGCCTCTAAAGTCTGTAATTATGGCCTTTTGCAGCCTAATAAAGGCCTTACACGTAGATCACGTGGTTCTTCACCCCTCCGCAGGTTACCAATCGGTCTAGTGTTTCCACTCTCAATGGACTACGACGTAGCAAGTCGTTTTCCATTGTGCCATGGCCTTATAACACCGTCAAGCACGTGTACAGGCCTCTAAAGTCTGTAATATGGCCTTTTGCAGCCTAATAAAGGCCTTACACGTAGATCACGTGGTTCAGCGCGCCTCCGCAGGTTACCATCGGTCTTGTGTTTCCACTCTCAATGGACTACGACGTAAGCAAGTCGTTTTCCATTGTGCCATGGCCTTATAACACCGTCAACTACGTGTACAGGCCTCTAAAGCTGTAATATGGCCTTTTGCAGCCTAATAAAGGCTTACACGTGGATCACGTGGTTCCGGCGGCCTCCGCAGGTTACCATATAATCTAATCCTTCCACTCTCAATGGACTACGACCTACAAGTCGTTTTCCATTGTACCATGGCTCTTATAACACCGTCAACTACGTGTACAGCCCTCTAAGGCTGTTAATATGGCCTTTTGCAGCTAATAAGGCCTTACACGTAGATCAACGTGGTTCCTCGCCCCTCCGCAGGTTACCATCGGTCTAGTGTTTTCCACTCTCAATGGAAACGCGACGTTACCAAGTCGTTTTCTATTGCGCCATGGCCTTATAAACCATCAAGCACTTGTTACAAGCCTCTAAGGCTGTAATATGGCCTTTTGCAGCCTAATAAAGCCTTACACGTAGATCACGTGGTTCATCGCCCTCCGCAGGTTACCATCGGTCTAGTGTTGCCACTCTCAATGGACTACGACGTACCAAGTCGTTTTCTATTGTGCCATGACCTTATAAACACCGTCAACTACGTGTACAGGCCTCTAAAGGCTGTAGTATGGCCTTTTGCAGCCTAATAAAGTCCTTACACGTAGACCACGTAGTTCCCGCGTGTCTTCGCAGGTTACCATTGGTCTAGTGCTTCTACTCTCAATGGACTAGACGTCCCAAGTGTTTTCCTATTGCGCCATGACCTTATAACACCGTCAACTACGTGTACAGGCCTCTAAAGGCTGTAATATGGCGTTTTGCAGCGTAATAAACGCCTTACACGTAGATCACGTGGTTCCTCACCCCTCCGCAGGTTACCATCGGTCTAGTGTTTCCACTCTCAATGGACTACGACGTAGCAAGTCGTTTTCCATTATGCCATGGCCTTATAACACCGTCAAGCACGTGTACAGGCCTCTAAAGGCTGTAATATGGCCTTTTGCAGCCTAATAAAGGCCTTACACGTAGATCACGTGGTTCCGCGCGCCTCCGCAGGTTACCATATGTTTAGTGCTTCCACTCTCAATGGACTACGACGTACCAAGTCGTTTTCCATTGCCATGGCCTTATAACACCGTCAACTACGTGTACAGGCCTCTAAAGGCTGTAATATGGCCTTTTGCAGCCTAATAAAGGCCTTACACGTAGATCACGTGGTTCTCGCCCCTCCGCAGGTTACCATCGGTCTAGTTTCCACTCTCAATGGACTACGACGTACCAAGTCGTTTTCATTGCGCCATGGCCTTATAACACCGTCAACTTGTACAGCCTCTAAAGGCTGTAATATGGCCTTTTGCAGCCTAATAAAGGCCTTACACGTAGATCACGTGGTTCCTCGCCCTCCGCAGGTTACCATCGGTCTAGTGTTTCCACTCTCAATGGACTGACGTACGAAGTCGTTTTCATTGTGCCATGGCCTTATAACACCGTCAACTACGTGTACAGGCCTCTAAACTGTAATATGGCCTTTTGCAGCCTAATAAAGGCCTTACACGTAGATCACGTGTTCCTCGCCCTCCGCAGGTTACCATCGGTCTAGTGCTTCCACTCTCAATGGACTACGACGTCCAAGTCGTTTTCCATTGTTACCATGGCCTTATAACACCGTCAACTACGTGTACAGGCCTCTAAAGGCTGTAATATGGCCTTTTGCAGCCTAATAAAGGCCTTACACGTAGATCACGTGGTTCGCGCGCCTCCGCAGGTTACCATAGGTCTAGTGTTTCCACTCTCAATGGACTACGACGTACCAAGTCGTTTTCCATTGTGCCATGGCCTTATAACACCGTCAACTACGTGTACAGGCCTCTAAAGGCTGTAATATGGCCTTTTGCAGCCTAATAAAGGCCTTACACGTAGATCACGTGGTTCCGCGTGCCTCCGCAGGTTACCATCGGTCTAGTGCTTCCACTCTCAATGGACTACTCCCAAGTTGTTTTTCTCATTGCGCTTGACCTTATAACACCGTCAACTTACGTGTACAGGCCTCTAAAGGCTGTATATGGCCTTTTGCAGCGTA
>JASGCC010001512.1:0-35830 GCA_030067915.1 Hydractinia echinata | reverse complement strand
AGTCCCATCGTGATCGATGTGCTGTTAATTTTAGTTGAGAACAAGGCTACTTAAGGAAAATACTTCCAGTAGCATGCGCTTCCTGGAAAAGGACAAATCTGTTTCCAATAAAAGTGGATTTCGTAACATGGCTTTTGACATGCTTGTAAATAACTACATTTAATGCCAGCATTCTTGTTTATATTATCAAATTTACAATGAATAGTTGTCAGCCCCTGAAACATTTTCGGAGAATCCGTTGTCAACATGTTACAGGCATCGTTAGTTGTGCTTCTTGCCGCCGTCTTCTTATATACAGCAATTCTTACGGCCGCAATACAGCCATGAAATTACACAGACCACCTGTCGATAATTTCATACATTTGTACACAGACACAGTACATGTCCCATTAATATAGAAATTACAGCCCGAATGGGCTTTGTTTGATGCCAACCATATTTTTTTGCATAAAGTGTACGTTAATACGATCGCGTGGCCTAATGGATAAGGCGTCCGACTTCAAATCGAAAGATTTTGGTTGGAGTCCCATCGTGATCGATGTGTTGTTAATTTTCGTTGAGAACAAGGCTACTTAAGCGAAAAAAACTTCCCAGTAGCATGCTTTCCTCGAAAAGGTCAAAGTCTGTTTCCAATAAAAGTGGATTTCGTAACATGGCTTTTTGACATGCTTGTGATAACTATATTTAATGCCAGCATTCTTGTTTAGTATACCAAATTTACAATGAATAGTTGTCAGCCCCTGAGAAATTTTTCGGAGAATCCATTGTCAAACATGTTACAGGCATCGTTAGTTTGTGCATTCTTGCCAGCCGCCCCTTATATACAGCAATTCTTACGGCCCCAATACGGCCATAAAATTACATAGAGGCACATGGCGGTCATTTCATACCTTTGTACACACACACAGTACGGCTGTCATTAATATAGAAATTACTGGTGAATGGGCTTTGTTTGATGCCAACTAAATTTTGTTGCGTAACGCGTACGTTAATACGATCGCGTGGCCTAATGGATAAAGCGTCCGACTTCGAATCGGAATTTTGTGGGTTCGAGTCCCATCGTGACCAATGTGTTGTTAATTTTAGTTGAACAAGGCTACTTAAGCGGAAAATACTTCCCAGTAGCATGCGTTTCCTAGAAAGGTACAAATCTGTTTCCAACAAAAGTGGATTTCGTAACATGGCTTTGGACATGCTGGTAACAACCATATTTAATGCCAGTATTCTTGCTTATATTATCAAATTTACAATGAATAGTTGTCAGCCCCTGAAACATTTTTCGGAGAATCCGTTGTCAAACATGTTACAGGCATCGTTAGTTTGTGTATTCTTGCCAGCCGTCACTTATATACAGCAATTCTTTCGGCCGCGATACAGCCATGAGATTACACAGAGGCACCTGTCGATAATTTCATACATTTGTACACAGACACAGTACAGCTCCCATTAATATAGGAGTTACTGTCAAACGGGCTTTCTTTGATGCCAACCAAATTTTTTTGCGTAACGTGTACGTTGATACAATCGGGTGGCCTAATGGATAAGTCGTCCGACTCCGAATTGGAAGATTGTGGGTTCGAGTCTCATCGTAATTGATGTGTTTTCCATCTTAGTTTAAAACAAGGCTACTAAAGTGGGGAAAACTTCGAAGTTGCATGCGTTTCCTGGAAAAGGACAAAGTCTGTTTCCAATAAAAGTGGATTTCGTAACATGACTTTTGACATGCTTCTAACTATATTTAATACCAACATTCCTGTTGATCTTATCAAAAGTACAATGAATAGTTTCCAGCCCCTGAAAAATGCCTCGCAGAATCTATTGTCAAACATGTTACAGCCATCGTTTGTTTGTGCATTCTTGCCAGCCGTCTCTTATATACAGCAATTCTTATGGCCGCGATACAGCCATGAGATTACACAGAGGCACCTGTCGATAATTTCATACATTTGTACACAGACACAGTACAGCTCCCATTAATATAGGAGTTACTGCCGAACGGGCTTTGTTTGATGCCAACCAAATTGTGTTGCGTAGCGCGTACGTTGATACAATCGCGTGGCCTAAGGGATTAGTCGTCCGACTTCGAATCGGAAGATTGTGGATTCGAGTCTCATCGTAATCGATGTGTTTGTCATCTTAGTTTAAAACAAGGCTACTAAAGTGGGGAAAACTTCGAATTGCATGCGTTTCCTGGAAAAGGACAAAGTCTGTTTGCAATAAAAGTGGATTTCGTAACATGGCTTTTGACATGCTTGTAATAACTATATTTAATGCCAGCATTCTTGTTTATATTATCAAATTTACAATGAGTAGTTGTCAGCCCCTGAAAATGTTTTCGGAGAATCCATTGTCAAACATGTTACAGGCATCGTTAGTTTGTGCATTCTTGCCAGCCGTCTGTTATATACAGCAATTTTTTACGGCCGCAATACAGCCATGAAATTACACAGAGGCACCTGTCGATAATTTCATACATTTGTACACAGACACAGTACAGCTCCCATTAATATAGGAGTTACTGTCGAACGGGCTTTGTTTGATGCCAACTCAATTTTTTTGCATAACGCGTAGGTTGATACAATCGCGTGGAATAATGGATAAGTCGTCCGACTTCGAATCGGAAGATTGTGGGTCCGAGTCCCATCGTGATCGATGTGTTGTTAATTTTAGTTGAGAACAAGGCTATTTAAGTGGAAAAAACTTCCCAGTAGCATGTGTTTCCTCGAAAAGGACAAAGTCTGTTTCCAATAAAAATGGATTTCGTAACATGGCATTTGACATGCTTCTAATAACTATATTTAATACCAGCATTCCTGTTTATATTATCAAATATACAATGAATTGTTTCCAGCCCCTGAAAAATTCCTCGGAGAATCTATTGTCAAACATGTTACCGCCATTGTTTGTTTGTGCATTGTTGCCAGCCGTCGCTTATATACAGCAATTATTATGGCCACAGCACAGCCATGAAATTGCACACACGCACCTGTCGATAATTTAATACATTTGTACACAGACACAGTACGGCTGTCATTAATATAGAAGTTACTGGCGAATGGGCTTTGTTTGATGCCAACCAAATTTTGTTGCGTAACGCGTGCGTTAATACGATCGCGTGGCCTAATGGATAAGGCGTCCGACTTCGAATCGGAAGATTGTGGGTCCGAGTCCCATCGTGATCGATGTGTTGATAATTTTAGTTGAGAACAAGGCTATTTAAGCAGAAAAAAACTTCCCAGTAGGATGTGTTTCCTCGAAAAGGACAAAGTCTGTTTCCAATAAAAGTGGATTTCGTAACATGGCTTTTGACATGCTTGTAATAACTATATTTAATGCCAGCATTCTTGTTTATATTATCAAATTTACAATGAATAGTTGTCAGGCCCTGAAAATGTGTTCGGAGAATTCTTTGTCAAACATGTTACAGGCCCCGTTAGTTTGTGCATTCTTGCCATCCGTCGCTTATATACAGCAATACTTACGGCCGCAATACAGCCATGAAATTACACAGAGGCACCTGTCGATAATTTCATACATTTGTACACAGACACAGTACATGTCCCATTAATATAGGAGTTACTGTCGAACGGGCTTTGTTTGATGCCAACCCAATTTTTTTGCGTAACGCGTACGTTGATACAATCGCGTGGCCTAATGGATAAGTCGTCCGACTTCGAATCGGAAGATTGTGGGTTCGAGTCTCATCGTAATCGATGTGTTTTTCATCTTAGTTTAAAACAAGGCTACTAAAGTGGGGAAAACTTCGAATTGCATGCGTTTCCTGGAAAAGGACAAAGTCTGTTTCCCCATAAAAGTGGATTTCGTAACATGGCTTTTGACATGCTTCTAATAACTATATTTAATACCAGCATTCCTGTTTATATTATCAAATGTACAATGTATAGTTTCCAGCCCCTGAAAAATTCCTCGGAGAATCTATTGTCAAACATGTTACAACCATCGTTTGTTTGTGCATTCTTGCCAGCCGTCGCTTATATACAGCAATTCTTATGGCCACAGCACAGCCATGAAGTTGCACACAGGCACCTGTCGATGATTTAATACATTTGTACACAGACACAGTACGGCTGTCATTAATATAGAAATTACTGGCGAATGGGCTTTGTTTGATGCCAACCAAATTTTGTTGCGTAACGCGTACGTTAATACGATCGTGTGGCCTAATGGATAAGGCGTCCGAGTTCGAATCGGAAGATTGTGGGTCCGAGTCCCATCGTGATCGATGTGTTGTTAATTTTAGTTGAGAACAAGGCTATTTAAGCGAAAAAAAACTTCCAAGTAGCATGTGTTTCCTCGAAAAGGGCAAAGCCTGTTTGCAATAAAAGTGGATTTCGTAACATGGCTTGTGACATGCTTGTAATAACTAAATTTCATAACAGCATTTTTGTTTATATTATCAAGAATATGGCTCCTAAAGCGGTAAAATCTTCCCAGTAGCATGCGTTTCCTGGAAAAGGACAAAGTCTGTTTCGAATAAAAGTGGATTTCGTACCATGGCTTTTGACATGCTTGTAATAACTATATTTAATAACAACATTCTGGTTTATATTATCAAATTTACAATGAATAGTTGTCAGCCCCAGAAAAATTCCTCGAAGAATCCATTGTCAAACATGTTACAGGCATCGTTAGTTTGTGCATCCTTGCCAGCCATCGCTTATATCCAGCAATTCTTATGGCCACAGCACAGCCATGAAATTGCACACAGGCACCTGTCGATAATTTAATACATTTGTACACAGACACAGTACGGGTGTCGTTAATATAGAACTTTTTGGCAAATGGACTTTGTTTGATGCTAACCGAATTTTGTCCCGTATCGCGTACGTTGATGCGATCGCGTGGCCTAATGGATTAGGCGTGCAACTTCGAATCGGAAGATTGTTGGTTCCAGTCTCATCGTGATCGATGTGTTCCTAATCTGTTTTTTGATTGGGTGTCCCTAATCTCCAGTGGAGGATTCGAAGTATCGTATGTAGAGAAAGGATGTTGTGTGGGTAAAGGGATGACCTAAGAAACAAGGGCTTCATCAGACGCACAGGCCTTGTTTCTTATACCGCTTTCTGCTCGAGTAGTGAAATTGATCCGTGATAGAATCAAAACAACCCGAATGGGCTTTGTTTGATACTAACCGAATTTTGTTCCGTATCGCGTACGTTGATAAGATCGCGTGGCCTAATGGATAAGGCGTCCGACTTCGAATCAGAGGATTGTGGGTTCAAGTCCCAACGTGACCGATGTGTTTTTCATCTTATTTGAAAACAAAGCTACTAAAGCAGAAAAAAATTCCCAGTAGCATGCGTTTCCTGGAAAAGGACAAAGTTTGTTTCCAATAATAAGTGGATTTCGTAACATGGCTTTTGACATGCTTGTAATAACTATATTTAATAACAGCATTCTTGTTTATATTATCAAACTTACAATGATTAGTTGTCATCTCCTGAAAAATTGCTCGTAGAATCTATTGTCAAACACGTTACAGGCATCGTTAGCTTGTGCATTCTAGCCATCCGTCGCTTATATACAGCAATTTTAATGGCCACAGAACAGCCATGAAATTGCAAATAAGCACCTGTCGATAATTTAATACATTTGTACACAGACACAGTACGGGTGTCCTTAATATAGAACTTTCTGGCGAATGGGCTTTCTTTGATGCCAACCTAATTCTGTTCCGTATCCCGTACGTTGATGCAATCGCGTGGCCTAATGGATAAGGCGTCCGACTTCGAATCGGAAGTTTGTGGGTTCGAGTAACATCGTGATCGGTGTGTTCCTAATCTTAGTTGAGAACAAGGCTTCTAAAGCGGAAAAGACGTCCCAGTAGCATGTGTTTTCTGGAAAAGGACAAATTCTGTTTGCAATAAAAGTAGATTTCGTAACATGGCTTTTGACATGTTTGTAATAACTATATTTAATGGCAGCATTCTTGTTTATATTATCAAATTTACAATGAATAGTTCTCAGCCCCTGAAAATGTGTTCGGAGAATTCTTTGTCAAACATGTTACAGGCCCCGTTAGTTTGTGCATTCTTGCCAGCCGTCGCTTATATACAGCAATTCTTACGGCCGCAATACAGCCATTAAATTACCCAGAGGCACCTGTAGATAATTTCATACATTTGTACAAAGACACAGTACAGGTCCCATTAATACAGGAGTTACTGTCGAACGGGCTTTGTTTGATGCCAACCAAATTTTGTTGCGCAACGTGTACGTTGATACAATCGGGTGGCCTAATGGATAAGTCGTCCGACTTCGAATCGGCAGATTGTGGGTTCGAGTCTCATCGTAATCAATGTGTTTTTCATCTTAGTTTAAACCAAGGCTACTAAAGTGGGGAAAACTTCGAAGTTGCATGCGTTTCCTGGAAAAGGACAAAGTCTGTTTGCAATAAAATTGGATTTCGTAACATGGCTTTTGACATGCTTCTAATAACTATATTTAATACCAGCATTT
This sequence comes from Hydractinia echinata, assembly GCA_030067915.1. Classification (NCBI taxonomy): domain Eukaryota; kingdom Metazoa; phylum Cnidaria; class Hydrozoa; order Anthoathecata; family Hydractiniidae; genus Hydractinia; species Hydractinia echinata. Next base: position 29,350 of record JASGCC010001512.1, on the reverse strand, counting down.
CTGTTTACATTATCAAATGTACAATGAATAGTTTCCAGACCCTGAAAAATTCCTCGGAGAATCTATTGTCAAACATGTTACAGCCAGCGTTTGTTTGTGCATTCTTGCCAGCCGTCGCTTGTGTGCAGCAATCCTTATGGCCACCGCACAGCCATGAAATTGCACACAGGCACCTGTCAATAATTTAATACATTTGTATACAGACACAGTACGGCTGTCATTAATATAGAAATTACTGGCGAATGGGCTTTGTTAGATGCCAACCAAATTTTGTTGCGTAACGCGTACGTTAATACGATCGCGTGGCCTAATGGATAAGGCGTCCGACTTCGAATCAAAGATTGTGGGTCCGAGTTCCATCGTGATCGATGTGTTGTTAATGTTAGTTAAGAACAAGGCTATTTAAGCGAAAAACAACTTCCAAGTAGCATGTGTTTCCTCGAAAAGGACAAAGCCTGTTTGGAATAAAAGTGGATTTCGTAACATGGCTTTTGACAAGCTTGTAATAACTATATTTAATGCCAGCATTCTTGTTTATATTATATGTTACAGGCATCGTTAGTTTGTGCATTCTTGCCAGCCGTCTCTTATATGCAGCAATTCTTACGGCCGTAATACAGCCATGAAATTACACAGAGGCAACTGTCGATAATTTCATACATTTCTACACAGACACAGTACAGGTCCCATTAATATAGGAGTTACTGTCGAACGGGCTTTGTTTCATGCGAACCAAATTTTGTTGCGTAACGTGTGCGTTGATACAATCGCGTGGCCTAATGGAAAAGTCGTCCGACTTCGAATCGGAAGATTGTGGGATCGACACTCATCGTAATCGACGTGTTTTTCATCTTAGTTTAAAACAAGGCTACTAAAGCGGGGAATACTTCGAAGTTGCATGCGTTTCCTGGAAAAGGACAAAGTATGTTTCCAATCAAAGTGGATTTCGTAACACGGCTTTTGACATGCTTGTAGTAACTATATTTAATGCCAACATTCCTGTTTATATTATAAAATGTACAATGAATAGTTGTCAGCCCCTGAAAAATTCCTCGGAGAATCTATTGTCAAACATGTTACAGCCAGCGTTTGTTTGTGCATTCTTGCCAGCCGTCGCTTGTATACAGCAATTCTTATGGCCACAGCACAGCCATGAAGTTGCACACAGGCACCTGTCAATAATTTAATACATTTGTATACAGACAGAGTATGGCTGTCATTAATATAGAAATTACTGGCGAATGGGCTTTGTTTGATGCCAACCAAATTTTGTTGCGTAACGCGTACGTTAATACTATCGCGTGGCCTAATGGATAAGGCGTCCGACTTCGAATCGGAAGATTGTGGGTCCGAGTCCCATCGTGATCGATGTGTTGTTAATGTTAGTTAAGAACAAGGCTATTTAAGCGAAAAAAAACTTCCAAGTAGCATGTGTTTCCTCGAAAAGGACAAAGCCTGTTTGCAATAAAAGTGGATTTCGTAATATGGCTTTTGACATGCTTGTAATAACTATATTTAATGCCAGCATTCCTGTTTATATTATAAAATGTACAATGAATAGTTGTCAGCCCCTGAAAAATTCCTCTGCGAATCTATTGTCAAACATGTTACAGCCAGCGTTTGTTTGTGCATTCTTGCCAGCTGTCGCTTCTATACAGCAATTCTTATGGCCACAGCACAGCCATGAAATTGCTCACAGGCACCTGTCAATAATTTAATACATTTGTATACAGACACAGTATGGCTGTCATTAATATAGATATAACTGGCAAATGGGCTTTGTTTGATGCCAACCAAATTTTGTTGCGTAACGCGTACGTTAATACGATCGCGTGGCCTAATGGATAAGGCGTCCGACTTCGAATCGGAAGATTGTGGGTCCGAGTCCCATCGTGATCGATGTGTTGTTAATGTTAGTTAAGAACAAGCCTATTTAAGCGAAAAAAAACTTCCAAGTAGCATGTGTTTCCTCGAAAAGGACAAAGCCTGTTTGGAATAAAAGTGGATTTCGTAACATGGCTTTTGACATGCTTGTAATAACTATATTTAATGCCAGCGTTCTTTCTTATATTATCAAATTTACAATGAATAGTTGTCAGCCCCTGAAAATGTTTTCGGAGAATCCATTGTCAAACATGTTACAGGCATCGTTAGTTTGTGCATTCTTGCCAGCCGTCTCTTATATACAGCAATTCTTACGGCCGTAATACAGCCATGAAATTACACAGAGGCAACTGTCGATAATTTCATACATTTCTACACAGACACAGTACAGGTCCCATTAATATAGGAGTTACTGTCGAACGGGCTTTGTTTCATGCGAACCAAATTTTGTTGCGTAACGTGTGCGTTGATACAATCGCGTGGCCTAATGGAAAAGTCGTCCGACTTCGAATCGGAAGATTGTGGGTTCGACACTCATCGTAATCGACGTGTTTTTCATCTTAGTTTAAAACAAGGCTACTAAAGCGGGGAATACTTCGAAGTTGCATGCGTTTCCTGAAAAAGGACAAAGTATGTTTCCAATCAAAGTGGATTTCGTAACACGGCTTTTGACATGCTTGTAATAACTATATTTAATGCCAGCATTCCTGTTTATATTATAAAATGTAAAATGAATAGTTGTTAGCCCCTGAAAAATTCCTCGGAGAATCTATTGTTAAACATGTTACAGCCAGCGTTTGTTTGTGCATTCTTGCCAGCCGTCGCTTGTATACAGCAATTCTTATGGCCACAGCACAGCCATGAAATTGCACACAGGCACCTGTCAATAATTTAGTACATTTGTATACAGACACAGTATGGCTTTCATTAATATAGAAATTACTGGCGAATGGGCTTTGTTTGATGCCAACCAAATTTTGTTGCGTAACGCGTACGTTAATACGATCGCGTGGCCTAATGGATAAGGCGTCCGACTTCGAATCGGAAGATTGTGGGTCCGAGTCCCATCGTGATCGATGTGTTGTTAATGTTAGTTAAGAACAAGGCTATTTAAGCGAAAAAAAACTTCCAAGTAGCATGTGTTTCCTCGAAAAGGACCAAGCCTGTTTGCAATAAAAGTGGATTTCGTAACATGGCTTTTGACATGCTTGTAATAACTATATTTAATGCCAGCATTCTTGTTTATATTATCAAATTTACAGTGAATAGTTGTCAGCCCCTGAAAATGTTTTCGGAGAATCCATTGTCAAACATGTTACAGGCATCGTTAGTTTGTGCATTCTTGCCAGCCGTCTCTTATATACAGCAATTCTTACGGCCGTAATACAGCCATGAAATTACACAGAGGCAACTGTCGATAATTTCATACATTTCTACACAGACACAGTACAGGTCCCATTAATATACGAGTTACTGTCGAACGGGCTTTGTTTCATGCGAACCAAATTTTGTTGCGTAACGTGTGCGTTGATACAATCGCGTGGCCTAATGGAAAAGTCGTCCGACTTCGAATCGGAAGATTGTGGGTTCGACACTCATCGTAATCGACGTGTTTTTCATCTTAGTTTAAAACAAGGCTACTAAAGCGGGGAATACTTCGAAGTTGCATGCGTTTCCTGAAAAAGGACAAAGTATGTTTCCAATCAAAGTGGATTTCGTAACACGGCTTTTGACATGCTTGTAATAACTATATTTAATGCCAGCATTCTTGTTTATATTATCAAATTTACAATGAATAGTTGTGCGAATGGGATTTCTTTGATGCCAACCAAAGTTTGTCGCGTAACGCGTACGTTGATGCGATCGCGTGGCCTAATGGATAAGGCGTGCGACTTCGAATCGGAAGATTGTTGGTTCCAGTCCCATCGTGATCGATGTGTTCTTAATCTGTTTTTTGATTGGGTGTCCCTAATCTGCAGTGGAGGATTCGAAGTATCGTATGTAGAGAAAGGATGTTGTGTGGGTAAAGGGATGACCTAAGAAACAAGGGCTTCATCAGACGCACAGGCCTTGTTTCTTATACCGCTTTCTGCTCGAGTAGTGAAATTGATCCGTGATAGAATCAAAACAACCCGAATGGGCTTTGTTTGATGCTAACCGAATTTTGTTCCGTATCGCGTACGTTGATAAGATGGCGTGGCCTAATGGATAAGGCGTCCGACTTCGAATCAGAGGATTGTGGGTTCAAGTCCCAACGTGACCGATGTGTTTTTCATCTTATTTGAAAACAAGGCTACTAAAGCAGAAAAAACTTCCCATTAGCATGCGTTTCCTGGAAAAGGACAAAGTCTGATTCCAATAAAAGTGCATTTCGTAACATGGCTTTTGACATGCCTGTAATAACTATATATAAGAACAGCATTCTTGTTTATATTGTCAAACTTACAATGATTAGTTGTCATCTCCTGAAAAATTCCTCGTAGAATCTATTGTCAAACACGTTACAGGCATCGTTAGCTTGTCATTCTAGCCATCCGTCGCTTATATACAGCAATTCTTATGGCCACAGAACAGCCCTGAAATTGCACATAAGCACCTGTCGATAATTTAATACATTTGTACACAGACACAGTACGGGTGTCCTTAATATAGAACTTTCTGGCGAATGGGCTTTCTTTGATGCCAACCTAATTCTGTTCCGTATCCCGTACGTTGATGCGATCGCGTGGCCTAATGGCTAAGGCGTCTGACTTCGAATCGGAAGATTGTGGGTTCAAGTCAGATCGTGATCGGTGTGTTCCTAATCTTAGTTGAGAACAAGGCTTCTAAAGCGGAAAAAACTTTCCAGTAGCATGCGTTTCCGGGAAAAGGACAAAGTCTGTTTCCAATAAAAGGGGATTTCGTAACATGGCTTTTGACATGCTTGTAATAACTATTTTTAATGGCAGCATTCTTGTTTATATTATCAAATTTACAATGAATAGTTGTCAGCCCCTGAAAAATTCCTGGGATAATTTATTGTCAAACATGTTACAGGCATCGTTTGTTTGTGCATTCTTGCCAGCCGTCGCTTATATACAGCAATTCTTATGGCCACAGCGCAGCCATGAAATTGCACACAGGCACCTGTCGATAATTTAGTACATTTTTACACAGACACAGTACGGGTGTCGTTAATATAGAACTTTCTGACGAATGGGCTTTCTTTGATGCCAACCAAAGTTTGTCGCGTAACGCGTACGTTGATTCGATCGCGTGGCCTAATGGATAAGGTGTCCGACTTCGAATCGGAAGATTGTGGGTTCGAGTCCAATCGCGATCGATGTGTTGTTAATTTTAGTTGAGAACAAGGCTACTTAAGCGGAAAATACATCCCAGTAGCATGCGTTTCCTGAAAAGGGACAAATCTGTTTCCAATAAAAGTGGATTTCGTAACATGACTTTTGACATGCTTGTGATAACTATATTTAATACCAGCATTAGTAGTAGGAGGGGTTCAACATAAGTACACCGGGACCTTTACCCCGTCAAACCCCCACTAAAAACGCTCCAAACGCTTTGGGGGAAAAGTCACTAAAATAAAGATGGACTACCTCAGGAACGCTATCAGAAAACTAAGATTCGATCTCTCATTCTCAAAAGCAGCAACCGACGACGCTATTACGGATTTATTGAGGAGCGCGACACCAGAGATCGTGTCCAAGCTCGTTGAGGAAATGCCGTGGGTGCTCGGGGGTGTTCCGAGCCATCTCCTATGTCGGGGAATGTGCATTATGGCGGTTGACAAGGATCCCTGGCAGCTCGGTGTTGTCCCGGAGCATTTCAAGACCCAGGACATGTGCACTGAGGCGGTTGAAGAGAAACCCTGGATGTTCGATTTTGTTCCAGACCGCTTCAAGACTCAGGAAATGTGTGCCAGGGCGGTTCAAGAGGATCCCTGGCTACTTGGTTTTGTTCCAGACCATTTCAAGACCCAGGACATGTGCGCCATGGCGCTCCAAGAGGATCCTGATGTACTCGGGTATGTTCCCAGCCATCTAGGGGCTCAAATAAATGATGAAGCAACTCTGTAACGACTGTGACCGCGTACTCGACGAGTACGACAGATGTCGCTGCGGACGCAGACTCCTCATAAGAGCCAATCTGCTCTGCTGGTACTGCTATCAAGAGTAGATCACCTACAATGGACGCAGTTGCCCTTGCGCCACGACAACATAGAAGGCCCTAGTTGTGGTTTTGCCTCCACAATAAAAAAAAGGATGTTGATGAAATTTGGTGACAAAACTGTTAAATCAATGGAATTTTACACTAACGCAACTCCACTAAACATCGAAGAAGTGAACATTGAAAACCTCGTGCTGAGCGACCCCATTCCAGCCAACAAAGACAAGGATGAGCGATTCGTAATTGGCTACAAGAACCCAGGCGGCAACTTAGCCCCGCTACTGCTCAAGACACCCGAAAAGGTCTACTCCAAAGGTGTAAAAAGCTACTGCGAAGGTCCAGCACTCACAATGTCATTCGATCTGTGCGAATACCCCGAGTGGCTGGAAAACTACGGGGAAATCCTGATCAAGGTGGAGTCCTTGGAGGGTCACTGCTTCACCAATGTCAGCGTGAAAAAAGGGCGATACCTCAGCACTAAGCTGAAGGAGTGGGATGGTAAAGTCAGAACCAACTTCCACAAGAAGAAGGTACCGCAGGATAGTTGCGAATGCAAGGCCATAATCAAACCAGCGAGCATCTACAGGCAAGGTGCAAACTACTACATGCGGACCTACCTGGAAGAGCGATACAGCACTTCCACTTTAGCGACTCTGATGATGACGAAGCTTTCGTCGAACTGTAAGAGGCTTTTATATGGTTGTTCTCCAACCATATAAAAAAAACATGAAGGTTACAGAACTGAAAAAAGAAGCGAAGGCACTGAAGATTTATGGTTACTCTACGATGAATAAACCCGAGCTTCTTGAGGTAATTCGTAAAGCCAAGCTCAAGGACGTCTCAACGCAAACTGACGGACCCTTTTGTAGACTCTGTACCCTTCTTGCATGGCGGGAGAATCTGCGACTATATCTCCACCGCCTTGCTGAAAGACAGCGACGTGTCGCACATGACTGTGGTCTTATCATCGATTATGATACCGGAGAAGTGCTCGAGATTGTGTAGGTGATCTAGTGTATTGTTCAAAACACTAGATCTACGAATAAGCTGCTGTCGCTCCCGATCATTGATGGAATCTACGATCTTTCTCGTTCGTTGTCGGACTTGCTCCCTCAGCAGCAGATATTTGCTCTTCTCCTGCATAATTAGGCTGAATTCATACTCGTCAACGCGCCCATTCTCCAACGCTCTCGAGATCAAGTCAACGATAGAGTTGAGCTTGGTTTCTGCTAGTAGTCTGATGCTCTCGTGCTTTTTACTCTTTACACCTAACCTCTTCCCTGCGTTTCGCAGACCCGCCTGCCCCAACCCTACGGCGATGGTTATGCCACCCATGGCCACGGCAAGCGGTACCCCGATTCCTGAGAGCATGCTACTAATACCAACACCTGACGTAATAACACTTACAGCTAGTAACCCGTGATCAGTGTATCTAACCCACGTGCCATGCATCGTGAACTTTTTAGCGAGCTTGTCACGCTCTTTGATTTCACCCCGGAGGTACTGTTCCACCTCCTCGATTTTCTTGAGTCTGTAGACGTGACTTTCGTCAGACTCGTGCTCAGGAGCACTCGGTAAGCTCGGATATAGCTTTGAAATATCGCTCATCTTTATTCTATAAGCAGGTGCATGGTAATTCCCACAAACGAAACGTTCTTTTCGTGATGATACTCGTCTGTCAATATGAATTCCAGCCTGTCTGTGGAGCCCTTCAAGGGGAGGTAAACAGGGGTGTCAAAACTCCAGGTTAACATGTCTCCCCAAGCGTTTAATTCCTTAGTGGGTAATAGAGCGAGAATTTTCGAATTTTTACCGTTTAGCAGGCAGTCGTCCTCATCCAACTGGGGACAAACGAGTTTCAACCTCCAGTATACGTCAGTCTTGTAGACTGAATCGTAATCGCCTTTGGTATAGTACTTTTTCGCAGGATCGTAGGGTAGCCCCAAGAGTTCATGCAAATGTCGACCAAACACAACCGTATAACCTTCATTGACACGGAGCCTGCAGAGTCCATTTTTAAGGACAAACAGCTTGATTTTGTCCTCTGCCTGGCTATTCACAATGGCGGCCAAATCCTCGATCTTGTACAGGCCGTTCATAATGGTGATCCGAGTCTCCCTTTGATCGGGCCCTACCCTACGGATAGTGAAGTCGTTGTTGTCATAAATATTCAGCCAAGCAGCTCGGATACTGATGGATTTAAGAGCTATCCTACTATCCTGCCCCAGGTAGTCCTGAAATATCGTAGGTTTCTCGATACCCGTAATGTAAAGTTGCTTCATCTTTGTTCTTAGAACAAAGATGAACATTTACTCGTACAACCCGAGGGCAAAGTACAGCTCCAACAGGGGTGAATGGCCTCCCGGTGTGCAGGACCTAGAGCACCAAGACCTGTACGTGTCTACGGACTCGCGCATCGAGGTGGTCTTCCCTGCGTTCACCAAGTACCCCATCAAGCCTTTAACAAATCTGTTGAATGACCCTGCCATTGTGGGCTGGACAGGCCAAGTCTTGGACTACTGGAATGTACAGGTGAAGTTCGCCTGCCACTGCGCGACGACAGCCTTGGGGATCTCTGCCAAGCACCTGATAGGCTCCGTGCCACTTGTCAACGCCATCTTTAAGTTCCATGTATATTACCACATGCGTCGCATCCTAGCAAGGATGAAAGTACCCATGCCATATGATGATGGTTTTTCACGCTATAAGAACCTTTATTCAACCTCAGGGTATGGGCAAGTATGTAGAGAATATGGCGCAGATGCCGGCAGCCTGTACAAATTCAAAGCAGTAGGTGCCTCGCTCACCAATGGTAGATGGTGGCCCCAGGTAGATGGGGATTGGGCCAAATTCATCATCCCTACAAGTCAGGGTCTGACATCGGAGGGCCTGACCAAGCTAAGTGAGAGCATAAGGGTTTACGTGGTCTTGTTACTTGGATTGCAGGCATGGGCCAAAGCATCACTACTAGGCCCGGGTGCAGACAACTACACAGCAAGGCAGATTTTAATGCAAAAATTCGAGGCAGTGGTGCAACGCCAAGAGAATGTGGGACATGATATTACAGAGTTCCAGAAGGTACTTCAATATGCCAGAACACCGGTGAATTTTGCCGTTATGTCAAGCGTATACATGCTGCCATCAGACATGAATCTGCGTATAGGCAAGATTGTTGGGTATAATAACAACATACTAATAGCACCCGCAAATGTCAATTTGGCACCCAGGTTGATGTGAATAACAAACCTATTGTCAGGGGTGCGGCTCCCACACCCCTCAGGCATACTATACCTCATATGCATACTATCAAACCACCTCCCAAGCATGCCATGCCTCCTATATCTCATATACCTCCCAAGCATGCTACACCTCCCATACATACCACCGAACAGCACGAGGATACCAAAGCAACACTGATCACGATGGGAGTAGGACTGATTCTCGCATACATCTGGCTGAGGAAATAATCGCTGACGGCTCCACAGCAACGCGGAACACAGTTCCAGGAGTAGGTGTGTTGCCCGCGACGTTCTAGTGTGTTTGATAACATACTAGAGTACTCTACTGTCTTTGATGGTTGCTCCCTCCCTTCCCAACGTACGCGACAACAACAGCGACGATAGCAGCAGCGGTTATGTACAAGTGGTGGACTGCGAATTCGACGACTCTCGCCGCAACTCTAAAGAAGAACGAGACCACGCTGCCAATGATCCCGGGCAAAGCTGCACTTGCTTTCCCTGCTAGATACTTCAGGAATTTTCCAAGTCTTTCCAGCTGCTTTTGTACGAAGCCTTTCCCACCCCCAGCGGCAATTCCTCCGGCGGCACCTCCAGTAACAGCGAGCACGATGGTTGATACGAGCAAGCCAACGGCGGAAACGATGCTCGCGATAGTCAAGCCTTGTTCCTTGAACAAGATTTTGAGCTTTTCCAGCAGTGATGTGTCATCCCCAGCGATCTTCATCAGAGTGTCTTTGATGTGCTTCAGTTGGCTCTGAATCTCGGAGGACATTATACCGTGTTGCTCTCGTATGGCTTTCTTCTCATCCCGCAGTTTCTTTAACTCTTCCCTAGCCAAGGCTATATTCCCGTCCTCAATCTCCACTTGTTCCTTGGTTATTCCAGCCGTCTTCTTCTTTCTCTCGAGCCTCTCCACCTTTTTTTGTACTTTGTCAATCTGACTATCTCTCACGAGTATCTTGCTGTTCAGCACCCTCAGCTGACCCCGGATCGTTCGAATCCCGCTGTCGAGTCCCCTTCTCTCGCGATCCGTGAAGATCTCGCCTCCTCCAAACGAAGTATCTTCAATAAAGCTATTCGTCTCGTCGAGCACGTTCCCGAGCAGTGGCTCCATGTCGACAGTGTCCGCCTTTACCTCGATACGATCTATGTTGTTCACGAACCTCCCGGCCGTTGCCGCGATAGGTTTAATATAGCCTTTGAACCCCATACGCACAAAGCGGTTCTTGTGGCGTAGCCCCCTCACCAGCGCCGGTCCAATAATTCTAAATTTACCGTTATCTACCCTTGTGAGTCTTATACCATCGAAAAAAGCTAGCTTCCTCGTGCCTCAAACTCATCGTAAGGTATCGCTTGTAGATCCCGATCTAGCTCCAGCCTCCCATTCCCGATAAGATAGTTGTAAAAGCCAACAACCTTCAACCTTTTCAGCCTTTCCCCTTGACTTAGCGTGGTGTCGTCTCCTTCTTTCTCCAGCAACCTTTGCAACCATTCCGGTTGACTTAGCGTGGTGTCTGTCTCAGTCGCATCTGTCTCAGTCGCTTCTGTCCCACTCGCTTAGGGCTCAGTGCCAGACCCTGGAATGTCCTCAGGCCGAAGGATCTCCTTGAGCTCAATGTTCTCTTCATCTCCGCGGTCAATGTCCCCCTCTGGAATACCTTTAAAAGCTCCTTCATCTGGATTAATCGACATTTATTCAACCCGCAAGACCCTACTAATAAACATGTTCTGAACTACGCTCGATCTTACAGAGATGTAAAGACTATGTTCGCCATGAAAGGCAAGAAGCAACGTGTCAAGGTTAGTCACGTCACTAGTACAATCAATCAAAACGAAAACTTGTACGTCGACGTACCAAACATGGGGCGGGACGATGTCATTTTCCCTGGCTCCCTCAAGCTCCTCTTTGACCTGGTGCGGACGGGGACAAATACGAAGCGTACCATCGTCTCGAATATCGGTAAAAGCCTGGTGCGGAACCTACGCATTACCTCGAACGGCAACGAGGTGCAGAATATCAGTGATTACAATACCCTGACAGTTTACAGAGACCTCTGGCTGCCCAAGTTTGATCGTGAGAACAACCTCATTCTGGAAGGCATCAACCCAAACGATGGTAACATCAGAGCCCTCCAGGTAAAAGCAACGGACCTCGTTGGGACAGATGAAGAGAAGGCGATAGTTTCTGCATATGGTAACACCTTCGGTATACCGCTGGGTAAGATGTTTGACCTCACCAGAGACTTGCCTTTCTACCAGGGAGGACTACTCGATAGGCTACAATTCGTCCTGCATTTTGCCTCCTATGGCGACGTCATCAAAGATGGAGGTACAGCAACTTCGGGGTCTACGGCAGCCAAAGCAGCGGATGCTCAGTACAAGATTACCAACATTGCCCTAGAGTTTGACAAAGTACACCACGAAGGTCTGGCAAGTGCTATGATGTCACGATATTCAAGGCTAGCGCTACCCTATGAAAGGATCCTGAGAAGCAAGGTGGTCACCATGAAAAAGTCTGATACCAGCTACAATCTCCAGATCGATACACCCGCCAAGAGTCTCAAGGGGGTGCTGCTACTGTTCGTTGACCCAGCGCAAGTGAAGGCCTACGCTGGTGCTAACGAGGTTTTCTACAACCCCAAGATCGAGAAGATATCGATCACTGTCGAAGGCGAGCCTAATGAGCTATACAGTCACGCCATGCTTGGCAAGGATCATTTTGAGGGGGTTGCGAATCTCCTTGGTAGCCTTGACTCTGAGGTCACGATCGGACAGTTCATGACTGAGAGATACGCGCTGTTTGTCGACTTCAGAGCATCTCCCGACCACAGCCTACACGGTTCTGGGAGACCATTGCAGAGGCTAAGTGACGGTATAACCCTCTTCATGACCAAGAAAGCCGACGGGAGCGGTGACATACACTGTTACGTGTACTTGCAGTTGCGCAGTTGAACATCTTGGATGGGCGCTTCCACGCTGTGGAGTACTGAAAATAAATGGTAGTGACCACAATTTTGTATTTACCCCATGGGATAAATACAAAATAATATGGAAAGCAAGAGCTGTTCAAAATGTAAAAGGAGCATTTTACTAGATGCATTCAAGGTGATGAAAAATGGCAAACAAACAAAACAGTGCATCAAATGTCTAGATGCTACCAAGGCCTCAAAAGAGCGTACAAAGTGCCCTCATGAAAGGCCAAGATCACAGTGCAAGGAGTGCAAGGGCAGTCAAATCTGCGCACATGAAAGGCAGAGGGCCAAGTGTAAGGAATGCAAGGGCAGTCAAATCTGCCCTCATGAAAGGCAAAGATCGCATTGCAAGGAGTGCAAGGGCAGTCCAATCTGCCCTCATGAAAGGGTGAGGGCCTATTGCAAGGAGTGCAAGGGCAGTCAAATCTGCCCTCGTGAAAAGCAGAGGGCCTAGTGCAAGGAGTGCAAGGGCAGTCAAATCTGCCCTCATGAAAGGGAGAGGGCCAAGTGCAAGGAGTGCAAGGGCAGTCAAATCTGCGCACATGAAAGGCAGAGGGCCTATTGCAAGGAGTGCAAGGGCAGTCAAATCTGCCCTAATGAAAGGCAAAGATCGGATTGCAAGGAGTGCAAGGGCAGTCAAATCTACCCTCATGAAAGGCTGAGGGCCAAGTGCAAGGAGTGCAAGGGTAGTGAGATATGCCCTCATGAAAGGCAAAGATCGCATTGCAAGGAGTGCAAGGGCAGTCAAATCTGCGCACATCAAAAAATGAAATCCAGGTGCAAAGAATGCAAGAAGGCCAAACAATAAACATGGCAACAATCGGTGTTCTCGTAGCTGGAGCGGCTATCAATGCGCTGGCGTTCAGTGGTTCCAATTTCCTATTCAGTAAGCTGTCGGGCCATAGCGAGGCGGAACGTAGGAGGCACGACAAAGCGCTTGAACAACTTCAAGCATCTCAGGCACAGTGGGTTCGAGACAGGCAAGCCAAGATCGACTGGTACAACAAGCAGCGAGAACTTAAAAGGGAGGCTGGGGAGAGTTTAAAGGAACTCGACGACGGCATGCATGAGTACTACATCGCAACGCTCCCCAAAGCTCCGAAACTCTCTGATTTCTACGTGCCCTCGAAGCAACAACAAGACGGTGAGCTGACGTTCATCGTAGGATCCCTATCTATGCTGGGCTTCGTGGCATACAAGTATATGTAAGGTCGCAGAACGTTTTCGACATGTAATAAACATGTCGAAAGTAAAGCATATCGTTACCGAGAAGGAGGCAGAAAAGCTTGGAAATATCTACTACACTCCGGAGCATCTCTGGACTGGTCGCAAGGCCATCAAACTGCTCGCTGAGCAGAGCGGTCTCTCCAAGAAGAGGGTTACTCATTGGCTGACGAGACAGCTGCTCTGGCTCCGGCATATTCGAGGGCCCAAGTGGATCAACTACCCTCATTTCACCATCACGAAACCGAACGAAATGCATCAGTTTGACCTGCTGTACATGCCCCACGACAAATTTAAAGGGAACATCTACAAATACATTTTGACGGGCATCGATGTAGCCTCGCGCTACAAAGTAGCGAGACCATTGAGAACCAAGAAAGCCAGCGAAGTCGCTGACATGATCAAGGACATTTACGCGAAGCCCGGAGGCAAAGCAGGACCGCTCCGCTATCCCAAGACCTTCCAGTGTGACAACGGCTCCGAGTTCAAGTCTGACGTTACGAAACTCCTAGAGGGCAAGGGCGTCGAGATTAAGCGCGCAACCACCAAGTATCACCACACTTTTGCGGCGTTTGTCGGGTTGTTCAACAAGGTACTCGCCGAGAGACTGTTCAAGCCTCAGGATGCGCAAGAGCTGGTCTCTGATGAACAAAATACCACTTGGGTCAAACACTTGTACACCATCGTGAAAAGTCTGAACAACATCAAAACCGTCATGATCAACATGAAACCTTCGAAGGCCATCAAGCTCGAGGAAGTTCCGCTTACGAAAGACGGGCAGCACCCAGATCCGCAAGAAAAGCCGTTACCTGAGGATGGTCTCTACTTGTACCTGCTGCAACCTGGGGAGGAGCATGGTGATGCGAGAAGACGTGCCACTGACGCCTGGTGGAGTAAGAAAAAGTATAGGCTGGACCGTATCGTGACAGGTACCTGTCTGTTGTACTATCTGGCGGATGGGCCTGATCAAAGCTTCGTCTCGGAGGAGCTCATGCTGATCCCGGAGGATGTTCAGGTACCTCCGGAGCATGTCAAAGAGTGGTAAATTTCTAAAAGCCGCCGGATATACACGAAGGGCCGGGGTACAAGCCATTCAGCGATATGTTCCCGACAAGTATAAAATGCGCCTGGGCGACGCTATTGTAGACCTACGGGAGGTACTCACCGGTGAGTACCTCCCGACAAGTATAAAATGCGCCTGGGTGACGCTATTACTGATCTCCAGGGTGTGGAGATCAGAGTCCACACCCCAACCAAATACAATTATACTGACCGAACCAGGCCTTTATTGCTTCCTCCTGAGATGTGGTCGGTCCGAGACCTTCCTGTAAACCGGCATGGCATGTCGGGTTCTGACCATGTAGCTCGTGGTATCAGCAAATTTTGTGACTCTTGTGAATCACAAAAATCTCGTAAATCACCTGCCCGCTACAATCATTCCGCGAGTACCAGAAGACGTTCATGCGGATTTTTCCCGGCGGAGATGCCCCCGATATTTCAGACCAACAACACTGCGCAATTTTGACCTTCCTGTAACCCGGCATGCCCATGCCGAAGCGTGTGTTCTCCACAATCTCCAGAGCGCCATCTAATGTGACGAAGACGTCATGCGAATTTTGGTCGGCATTTGGGGTGGGGGTGCCACCCCCACCCCCACCCCCTGTATATTTTCTCTTGTTGTAGCTACCTCGGCCAAATATTTAAAATTGCGCACTATGTCGACAATCCTCAAAAACCTCCCCAGATCAGCCCTTTTGAGCATAGGTTGCGAGTGCTCATCGAATAGAGTCTCGATGGTACCAGCAGGTACGGCGTTAAACAGGGTAAGTTGAGAAGACATTTTCTATTATGGTGGTCCATGCTCAACCAGAGGATTTTCAACGTGGTCAATCGAGAATCTTCCAACTCCGAGGGTGCTCCAGCCTCACGTACAAGCAAGCATGCTTGTACTTTTTCAACTCGGTCTTGATATTCTCCCAGTCCGAGATCATGTTCGTCTCTTCGTCGATCAATTTCATGTCCGATCGGACATGGGGATACCAGAGGAAGAGCTGCTTCTTTCGACGTCGAAGGTTCTTGGGGAGAGCCGTATAACTCTGCGTTGAGAGCCACAAGCTGTGCTTCCTGTGTCTCCCCGAGACCGCCAATTCAAGCAGAGGCTGTCGACGTGTATCGAGGCTCTCGTCAGATATCATGTCATCCACGATAAACAACGTTTCCTTGCCCGCCAGGCGCGACGACAATTTCGCTATCCAGTTGAAGAGTTGATCTTTGGGGTCTATCAGGAAGACATAGGGGTCTTTCCAGAGTGATGCCCTTTCAAGGTAGGTGGTATTCCACCGTAGGGTAGGGCACAGGATGACTATGTTGGCGAAGTGATGCTTGTACTCGTTCTCAAGCAAATCCAGGACTCTCTGTGTCTTACCGCAACTTGTCGGTCCTGTAAAGATTGCCGTATGGGGATCCTTGACAATGTCAAGAGTCATTTATTCTGAGTTATGTTTGCCCCGTGGCAGACACAAACCTTGCACGTTTAGTTGGAGATGAATCGATTGCCCTTTTTTTGGTTATCTGCGACCCACATAGGCTGCATGTTTGTGTAATGGAGTCTCGCGAGTTGCTGGGGTATTCTCCGTTCTCTCTGTATTTTAGTGGCACCTTGTGATCAAACTGCCACTGCCCTCGGTTTCCCCAGTTCATTCCACCATTAAATTGGGCTTGGATGTGCTTCATGAATGTTATGATGTCGCACCCTAGGTACTCAGTAGAGGCTATCTCCGTGTCATACCTTAGAGCATCGCGAATCTTAGATTTAATAAGGTTATACTGATAAGCAGGGAAATCGCATTCCTTGCACATGGATTTCCTTTTTTGATGGTGGCATTTGTCACGTTCCCGTAACTCCTTCAGTCTATCGAGGCATTTGATGCACTGTTTTGTTAATCGACCATTTTTCATCGCCTTGAAGGAATTTGGCGAACTGATCCTTTTACATTGTGTGCATTTTTTAACCTCCTCCATATTAACTCGTGTTTACCCTAGGAGGGTAAACACGAATTTTGGTCAGTTATTTTGGCTTTGGAACGATACTCGCCGGGATCCACCCTTTGGAGACGGCCATTTTACGACTCGCCCGACCTGCTGAAAAATACGCCACCATTTTCAGGACGTCGTTCGTGTCCATTTTGGTTGATGGGCTCGTTATACCGAGTAACCTTTTCCCCGCCATCGCGTAGGCGAAAGTGAAACCGAGATCGACTACAGTCTCGTACAACATGTCGATGACTTCTTTTTGCTGAGGTGTTACGTTTGAACTCATTTATTAGGGGGCCTAATGCATGCGAAAAATGTCGATATCAGGCTGTCGCTCTTCGCGTTGCTTTTGCGTGTGCTGCTGAGGCGCACGTACTCCTTCGGGCGTTGCTGTGGAGCCGCCAGGCGATGGCTCTGGGGTTTCAGCAGGCTGGTGAGCCGCTACAGGCTTTTTACGGAAAACATAGAACCCAACTCATACGCAGGCGAGTATGGCAACAAAGCCTCCGGCGCTATAGATGTATATAGCGCCTGACTGTACAGTGGCTCCAGAACTCGCTCCAGAAGAGGTTTTAACTGTAGATTCTACAGTACCCTCTTGTTGCTTCAGATCTTCCTTCCTTTGCTTCATCAGTGCCGCCAACTTGTGTCCCTGGGCCACACGCCCCGGATGCTTTACTTGTTTTGTAATGACTCTCTCTTCTTGTTTCTGATCTTCACTGATTTCTTATAACTCGTGAGACTTACAAAAACACTTCTCTCTAGCAGGCTTTCAAATCGCATCTGCCAGACGTTCTTATCGCGTTCTTATACGGAGCCTTCTCTAAAATACATACGTGAGGTGGGAAGCGATCCGCTGCCGGAGTCAAAATTTCTGGACCATGTATGCTATAGTCTCCGGTGATACTGCACCAATCGGTATACCTTAATGTAGGGGGTTTGGATATAGTAAAATTGTTTAATATATCATATAGTTCACGATTGTCCATTCGTATCTTTGATAGACTGTTTCCCATCTTTATCTTGCTGTTCATCCTCCTGCTCTTCACCCACCTTGGTCGCGGTTAGCTGGCAGTGGTTAACAGTGTGAGCAGCTACCAACAGCGGAGCCAGAAACCTCCCAAAGGCTAAGTACACGAGGATCCCCAAGTCTGCCATACTATCCTTGATGATCGGATCCTCTTCAATGTCCGCTCTCAGACCCTTGGCGCTGTCGAGCTGAACCACACTCCCCACGGCCTTAGTGTACAGACTGATGGCCTGTGAAGATAGAGCTTTCGCCGACTTTTCCCCTATTTCATGGATCTCCCGCTGAACAAACTCACTGTACATCTTCTCAAGAACTTCGGGTGAGGCCTTGTCAACATAGCCCTCTGTGCACTTTTTCGGTAAGAGATGCTGTTTGCCTTTACGTATAGCATCCTTCAGGGCCTGACGCTTGTCGATGGTTTCTGCTGGTTTTTTCTCGAGGGCTTCTGCCGGGGTGTCGACTTCGTCGAAAATTTCCGAGATTTTAGACATGTTTATTAGGATCCTTCTATAACGCAAAAAGCAGAGCACGATCAAGACGTACGGAAGAATTATCGTGAGACATAGCCATATCTCGCATAGCATGTTTATTTTTCAAAACAAAACCCTCGCAAGGGAACCCTCTGGGTGTTTGTTGTTGTTGTTGTTGTTGTTTGAACCCAGAGGGTTTTTTGATTCAGTGAGTATACCACTCAGAGCCTTTGGCCTACCATATCCGAGGTGTTTTTCAGTGCTGTCCTGCTTTGCAGGCTTAGCGTACTTGCTCTTTGTACTCTATACAGAATGTCGTGCTTGTACTACGCATTAACGAAACCCACCTTTTAAGTGAGCACTTTCAGAGGCCGTTCCTAGCACTGACATTTAACCGGCATTTTGGCACAATTTTTTCCCGACTGGCACAATTTTTTCCCCGACTGGCACAGTGTGGTAGAAACCGGGGCGAGACGGCCGTCTCCAGGTAAGGCATGGTCTCGCCCGCCCATCCGTACCCTTCAGTCAGGTCTAAGCCTGCTACCACAATTTTACTATATATCGAGCTTCGTATATAGCTATTCAGTATCACCTTGAGTATTACCTGTGTGAAAATTCACGCATCACCGGTTAGCTCGCTTACGCATCATACAGGAAACCTCTTGATTATTCAGAAATGTGTTTATCATTTTTGAATAGATGAGGCAAATGAGTTTGATCTTGTTGCTACCGCTTCATACTGATGAGGAGTGACTAAAAGTTGTGAGAAAAAAACACATCTATTCAACGCGACCTACAATTCCAAAGGCCTAGTGTGTACACCATCCTCGAGGACCTTCCGTTTATCATAGAACGCCGAGAGCCCCAGCTTGTTTTGCTCATAAGTCACCATTCCCTGGTTGCGCACCCGGAAACCTACGTTTTTCGCCGTGTCTAGGGCACACTTTAACGTGCTCATGTACCTAGACCACGTTACCGCATTCTGCCTCCTTGACATCCCTTTGCACGAAAACGTCGTGCCGTCTTGCCCTTCGACGAAGTAGCACTTGGCTGTCAAGGCAATCATCCAAGACCCGATGAATTCAGGTTTGAATAGTCCTCCCGCTCGACTCGAGTGCTTGTCGGTGACGAGCCAGTGTTTCACGTCCTCGTCGTACTCGTCGAGCATTCGAGGGCGAACGACATCTCGCAGCTCTTCTCCAGAGATGGCAAAATACGCCGAGTCCGTATCCGTGTACACATACTCAAAGTCGCGTCGGTCTACCTACTTATCGAGGAAATCATAGTAGAACTCGAGCATGCGCAGCTTGGCCAGCTGGTAGACGGCAATACCGCACTGGTAGGCTCTATCTATGCTGACCCCGTGCCTACCCTTTCTGATCTCGTACGCATCTCCTATCTCTTCAAGGTCCTCGAGGTATGGGGATCTCATCGCTGCATCGACCTCCTTCTCGTCTCTGGTAAACGTGGTGTTCGCGTGCCTCGCCAGATCTTCGATCATTTTCCCGTAGAACGAGTTCCACTTCAACTTGGCCGTATCCCCCCCGATGCGCTTGTCAGGGTCTTTATCAGCTTGTTGTCTCGCATCGGCAATCTCCTTGGGGAACCATGCGAAGGGCTTACCTCGCGAGTACTTGAGGAACTGGTAAAAAGCGGTGACTTTTAGCCCGTGCTCGAGGTACCATTTTAGCACGGGAGTGTACAACAGGATCTTATCGGCTTTCATCAAACCCAAGAGCTATTTGGTTCCTGGAACACGCTTGCGCCCCGTCTTGGTCAAGTACTCGTGCATGTGCTCAGGGATTTGCTCGTCGGGTATCTCCTTGACCACGAAAAGAGGAGCCATCTCGCTGAATTTGTCATACACCTCCGGAGGCACTTCTATATCGACTTGTGCAAAGCCAAAGAGCTCGCCATTTTGAACACCTCGTCTCAGCACCTCCAATTGTTGTCCCGTTGTCAGTTCAGCCACCTTTATCAGCTTTTCCTTCCCGCACGGAAAATCTTGCAGCAGGGTACTCGGGTACCATCGTGATTGATGTGTTGTTAAATTTAGTTGAGAACAAGGCTACTTAAGGGGCAAATACATCCCAGTAGTATGCGTTTCCGGAAAAAGGACAAATCTGTTTCCAATAAATGTGGATTTCGTAACATGGCTTTTGACATGCTTGTAATAACTATATTTAATGCCACCATTCTGGTTTGTATTATCAAACTTACAATGATTAGTTGTCAGGTCCTGAAAAATTCCTCGGAGAATCTATTGTCAAACACGTTACAGGCATTGTTAGCTTGTACATTCTAGCCATCGGTCGCTTATATACAGCAATTCTTATGTCCACAGCACGGCCATGATATTGCACATAGGCACTTGTCCATAATTTAATACATTTGTACACAGACACAGTACGGGTTTCGTTAATATAGAACTTTCTGGCGAATGGGCTTTGTTTGATGTCAACCGAATTTTGTTCCGTATCGCGTACGTTGACGCGATCGCGTGGCCTAATGGATAAGGTGTCCGACTTCGAATCGGAAGATTGTGGGTTCGAGTCCCATCGTGATCGGTGTGTTGTTAATTTTAGTTGAGAACAAGGCTACTTAAGCGGAAAATACTTCCAAGTAGCATGCGTTTCCTGGAAAAGGACAAATCTGTTTCCAATAAAAGTGGATTTCGTAACATGTCTTGTGACATGCTTGTAATACATATTTTAATAGCAGCATTTTTGTTTATATTATCAAGAAAATGGCTCCTAAAGCGGTAAAAACGTCCCAGTAGCATGTGTTTCCTGAAAAAGGACCAAGTCTGTTTCCAATAAAAGTGGATTTCGTACCTTGGCTTTTGACATACTTGTAATAACTATATTTAATGAAAACAATCTTGTTTATAGTATCAAATTTACAATGAATAGTTATCAGCCCCAGAAAATTTCCTCAGAGAACCTATTGTCAAACCTGTTACAGGCATCGTTAGCTTGTGCATTCGTTTCAGCCGTCGCTTATATACAGCAATTCTTATGGCCACAGCACAGCCATGAAATTGCATATAGGCACCTGTCGATAATTTAATACATTCGTACACAGACACAGTACGGGTGTCCTTAATATAGAACTTTCTGGCGCATGGGCTTTGTTTGATGCCAACCGAATTTTGTTCCGTATCGTGTACGTTGATGCGATCGCGTGGCCTAATGGATAAGGCGTCCGACTTCGAATCGGAAGATTGTGGGTTCGAGTCCCATCGTGATCGGTGTGTTCCTAATCTTAGTTGAGAACGAGGCTACTAAAGCGGAAAAAACGTCCCAGTAGAATGCGTTTTCTGGAAAAGGACAAATCTGTTTCCAATAAAAGTGGATTTATGACAAGTCTTGTGACATGCTTGTAATAACTATGTTTAATGTCAGCATTCTTGTTCATATTATCAAATTTACAATGAACAGTTGTCAGCCCCTGAAAAATTCTTCGGAAAATCCATTGTCGAACATGTTACAGGCATCGTTAGTTTGTGCATTCTAGCCATCCGTCGCTTATATACAGCAATTCTTATGGCCACAGCACAGCCATGAAATTGCACATAGGCACCTGTCGATAATTTAATACATTCGTACACAGACACAGTACGGGTGTCCTTAATATAGAACTTTCTGGCGAATGGGCTTTGTTTGATGCCAACCGAATTTTGTTCCGTATTGCGTACGTTGATGCGATCGCGTGGCCTAGTGGATAAAGCGTCCGACTTCGAATCGGAAGATTGTGGGTTCGAGTCCCATCGTGATCGGGGTGTTCCAAATCTTAGTTGAGAACAAGGCTACTAAAGCGGAAAAAACGTCCTAGTAGCATGCGTTTTCTGGAAAAGGACAAATTCTGTTTCTAGTAAAAGTAGATTTCGTAACATGGCTTGTGACATGCTTGTAATAACTATGTTTAATAACAGCATTCTTGTTTATATTATCAAACTTACAATGAATAGTTGTCAGCCTCCGAAAAATTCCTCGCAGAATCTATTGTCAAACACGTTACAGGCATCATTAGCTTGTGCATTCTAGCCAGCCGTCACTTATATACAGCAATTCTTATGGCCACAGCACAGCCATGAAATTGCATATACGCACCTGTCGATAATTAAATGCATTTGTACGCAGACACAGTACGGGTTTCGTTAATATAGAACTTTCTGGCGAATGGGCTTTGTTTGATGTCAACCGAATTTTGTTTCGTATCGCGTACGTTGATGCGATCGCGTGGCCTAATGGATAAGGCGTCTGACTAGGAATCGGAAGATTGTGGGTTCGAGTCCCATCGTGATCGGCGTGTTCCTAATCTTAGTTGAGAACAAGGCTACTAAATCGAGAAAAACGTCCCGGTAGCATGTGTTTTCTGGAAAAGGACAAATTCTGTTTCCAATAAAAGTGGATTTCGTAACATGGCTTGTGACATGCTTGTATTAACTATATTTAATAACAGCAATCTTGTTTATATTATCAAGAAAATGGCTCCCTCCTGAAGCGGAAAAAACTTTCCAGTAGCATGCGTTTCCGGGAAAAGGACAAATCTGTTTCCAATAAAAGTGGATTTCGTAAGATGTCTTTTGACATGCCTGTGATAACTATATTTAATGCTAGTATTCTTGATTATATTATCAAGTTTACAATGAATAGTTGTCAGCCCCCGAAATATTTTTTCGGAGATTCCATTGTCAAACATGTTACAGGCATCGATAGTTTGTACATTCTAGCCATCCGTCGCTTATATACAGCAATTCTTATGTCCACAGCACGGCCATGAAATTACACAGAGGCACCTGTCGATAATTTCATACATTTGTACAGACACAGTACAGGTCCCATTAATATAGGAGATACTGTCACACGGTCCTGGTTTTTTGCCAACCAAATTTTGATGCTCAACGCATGCTTTCATGTGATCGCGTGGCGTAATGGAGAAGGCGTCAGACTTCGAATCGGAAGATTGTGGGTTCGAGTCCCATCGTGGTATTTGTGTTTTTCATCTTAGTTGAAAACAAGGCTAATAAAGCGGAGAATCCTTCCGAGTAGTATGCGTTTCCTGGCATCACTAAATTGTACATTCTTACCAAACGTCGTATATATACAACAATTCCTATGACCGTAGCACGGGTATGAATTTGCATAGAGGCATCTGTCGATAATTTAATACATTTTTACACAGACACAGTACGGCTGTAATTAATATAGAAATTACTGGCGAATGTGGTTTGTTTGATGCCAACCAAATTTTGTTGCGTAAGGCGTACGTTAAAACGATCGCGTGGCATAATGGATAAGGCGTCCGACTTCGAATAAGAAGATAGTGGGTTCAAGTCCCATCGTGATCGATGTGCTTTTCGTCTTATTTGAAAACAAGGCTATTAAAGCGGAAAATTCTTCCCAGTAGCATGCGTTTCCTGGAAAAGAACAAAGTCTGTTTCCAATAAAAGTGGATTTCGTAACATGGCTTTTGACATGCTTGTAATAACTATATTTAATAACAGCATTCTTGTTTATATTATCAAACTTACAATAAATATTTGTCAGCCCCTGAAAAATTCCTCGGAGAATCTATTGTCAAACATGTTACAAGCATCGTTAGATTGTTCATTCTAGCCAGCCGTCGCTTATATACTGCAATTCTGATGACAACAGCACAGCCATGAAATTGCACACAGGCACCTGTGGATAATTTAATACATTTTTACACAGACAAAGTACGGGTGTCGTTAATATAGAACTTTCTGGCGAATGGGCTTTGTTTGATGCCAACCGAATTTTGTTCCGTATCGCGTACGTTGGTACGATCGCGTGGCCTAATGGATAAGGCGTCCGACTTCGAATCGGAAGATTGTGGGTTCGAGTCCCATCGTGTTTGATGTGTTCATAATCTTAGTTGAGAACAAGGCTACTAAAGCGGTAAAACGTCCCAGTAGCAAGCGTTTCTGGAAAAAGACAAAGTCTGTTTCCAATAAAAGTGGATTTTGTGACATGTCTTGTGACATGCTTGTAATAACTATATTTAATAGCAGCATTTTTGTTTATATTATCAAGAAAATGGCTCCTAAAGCGGTAAAAACGTCCCAGTAGCATGCGTTTCCTGAAAAAGGACCAAGTCTGTTTCCAATAAAAGTGGACTTCGTACCTTGGCTTTTGACATACTTGTAATAACTATATTTAATAAAAACATTCTTGTTGATAGTATCAAATTTACAATGAATAGTTGTCAGCCCCAGAAAATTTCCTAAGAGATCCTATTGTCAAACATGTTACAGGCATCGTTAGCTTGTGCATTCGTTCTGGCCGTCGCTTATATACAGCAATTCTTATGGCCACAGCACAGCCATGAAATTGCACATAGGCACCTGTGGATAATTTAATGCATTTGTACACAGACACAGTACGGGTTTCGTTAATACAGAACTTTCCGCCGAATGGG
The DNA here is from genome assembly GCA_030067915.1 of Hydractinia echinata. Lineage (NCBI taxonomy): Eukaryota > Metazoa > Cnidaria > Hydrozoa > Anthoathecata > Hydractiniidae > Hydractinia > Hydractinia echinata. Next base: position 4,890 of record JASGCC010001512.1, on the reverse strand, counting down.
CTTTGTTTAATGCCAACCGAATTTTGTTCCGTATCGTGTAGGTTGATGCGATCGCGTGGCCTAATCGATAAGGCGTCCGACTTCGAATCGGAAGATTGTGGGTTCGAGTCCCATCGTGATCGGTGTGTTCCTAATCTTAGTTGAGAACAAGGCTACTAAAACGGAAAAAACGTCCCAGTAGAATGCGTTTTCTGGAAAAGGACAAATTCTGTTTCCAATAAAAGTAGATTTCGTGACTTGGCTTGTGACATGCTTGTAATAACTATGTTTAAAACAGCATTCTTGTTCATATTAACAAACTTACGATGAATAGTTGTCAGCCCCCTAAAAATTCCTCGCAGAATCTATTGTCAAACACGTTACAGGCATCGTTAGCTTGTGCATTCTAGCCAGCCGTCACTTATATACAGCAATTCTTATGGACACAGCACAGCCATGAAATTGCACATAGGCACCTGTCGATAATTTAATGCATTTGTACACAGACACAGTACGGATTTCGTTAATGTAGAACTTTCTGGCGAATGGGCTTTGTTTGATGCCAACCGAATTTTGTTCCGTATCGTGTACGTTGATGCGATCGCGTGGCCTAATGGATAAGGCGTCCGACTTCGAATCGGAAGATTGTGGGTTCGATTCCCATCGTGATCTGTGTGTTCCTAATCTTAGTTGAGAACGAGGCTACTAAAGCTGAAAAAACGTCCCAGTAGAATGCGTTTTCTGGAAAAGGACAAATTCTGTTTCCAATAAAAGTAGATTTCGTAACTTGGCTTGTGACATGCTTGTAATAACTATGTTTAATAACAGCATTCTTGTTCATATTATCAAACTTACGATGAATAGTTGTCAGCCCCCGAAAAATTCCTCGCAGAATCTATTGTCAAACACGTTACAGGCATCGTTAGCTTGTGCATTCTAGCCAGCCGTCACTTATATACAGCAATTCTTATGGCCACAGCACAGCCATGAAATTGCACATAGGCACCTGTCGATAATTTAATGCATTTGTACACAGACACAGTACGGGTTTCGTTAATATAGAACTTTCTGGCGAATGGGCTTTGTTTGATGCCAACCGAATTTTGTTCCGTATCGTGTACGTTGATGCGATCGCGTGGCCTAATGGATAAGGCGTCCGACTTCGAATCGGAAGATTGTGGGTTCGAGTCCCATCGTGATTGGTGTGTTCCTAATCTTAGTTGAGAACGAGGCTACTAAAGCGGAAAAAACGTCCCAGTAGAATGCGTTTTCTGGAAAAGGACAAATTCTGTTTCCAATAAAAGTAGATTTCGTAACTTGGCTTGTGACATGCTTGTAATAACTATGTTTAATAACAGCATTCTTGTTTATATTATCAAACTTACAATGAATAGTTGTCAGCCCCCGAAATATTCCTTGCAGAATCTATTGTCAAACACGTTACAGGCATCGTTAGCTTGTGCATTCTAGCCAGCCGTCACTTATATACAGCAATTCTTATGGCCACAGCACAGCCATGAAATTGCACATAGGCACCTGTCGATAATTTAATGCATTTGTACACAGACACAGTACGGGTTTCGTTAATATAGAACTTTCTGGCGAATGGGCTTTGTTTGATGCCAACCGAATTTTGTTCCGTATCGTGTACGTTGATGCGATCGCGTGGCCTAATGGATAAGGCGTCCGACTTCGAATCGGAAGATTGTGGGTTCGAGTCCCATCGTGATCGGTGTGTTCCTAATCTTAGTTGAGAACGAGGCTACTAAAGCGAAAAAAACGTCCCAGTAGAATGCGTTTTCTGGAAAAGGACAAATTCTGTTTCCAATAAAATTAGATTTCGTAACTTGGCTTGTGACATGCTTGTAATAACTATGTTTAATAACAGCATTCTTGTTTATATTATCAAACTTACAATGAATAGTTGTCAGCCCCCGAAAAATTCCTCGCAGAATCTATTGTCAAACACGTTACAGGCATCGTTAGCTTGTGCATTCTAGCCAGCCGTCACTTATATACAGCAATTCTTATGGCCACAGCACAGCCATGAAATTGCACATAGGCACCTGTCGATAATTTAATGCATTTGTACACAGACACAGTACGGGTTTCGTTAATATAGAACTTTCTGGCGAATGGGCTTTGTTTGATGCCAACCGAATTTTGTTCCGTATCGTGTACGTTGATGCGATCGCGTGGCCTAATGGATAAGGCGTCCGACTTCGAATCGGAAGATTGTGGTTTCGAGTCCCATCGTGATCGGTGTGTTCCTAATCTTAGTTGAGAACGAGGCTACTAAAGCTGAAAAAACGTCCCAGTAGAATGCGTTTTCTGGAAAAGGACAAATTCTGTTTCCAATAAAAGTAGATTTCGTAACTTGGCTTGTGACATGCTTGTAATAACTATGTTTAATAACAGCATTCTTGTTCATATTATCAAACTTACGATGAATAGTTGTCAGCCCCCGAAAAATTCCTCGAAGAATCTATTGTCAAACACGCTACAGGCATCGTTAGCTTGTGCATTCTAGCCAGCCGTCACTTATATACAGCAATTCTTATGGCTACAGCACAGCCATGAAATTGCACATAGGCACCTGTCGATAATTTAATGCATTTGTACACAGACACAGTACGGGTTTCGTTAATATAGAACTTTCTGGCGAATGGGCTTTGTTTGATGCCAACCGAATTTTGTTCCGTATCGTGTACGTTGATGCGATCGCGTGGCCTAATGGATAAGGCGTCCGACTTCGAATCGGAAGATTGTGGGTTCGAGTCCCATCGTGATCGGTGTGTTCCTAATCTTAGTTGAGAACGAGGCTACTAAAGCGGAAAAAACGTCCCAATAGAATGCGTTTTCTGGAAAAGGACAAATTCTGTTTCCAATAAAAGTAGATTTCGTAACTTGGCTTGTGACATGCTTGTAATAACTATGTTTAATAACAGCATTCTTGTTTATATTATCAAACTTACAATGAATAGTTGTCAGCCCCCGAAAAATTCCTCGCAGAATCTATTGTCAAACACGTTACAGGCATCGTTAGCTTGTGCATTCTAGCCAGCCGTCACTTATATACAGCAATTCTTATGGCCACAGCACAGCCATGAAATTGCACATAGGCACCTGTCGATAATTTAATGCATTTGTACACAGACACAGTACGGGTTTCGTTAATATAGAACTTTCTGCGAATGGGCTTTGTTTGATGCCAACCGAATTTTGTTCCGTATCGTGTACGTTGATGCGATCGCGTGGCCTAATGGATAAGGCGTCCGACTTCGAATCGGAAGATTGTGGGTTCGAGTCCCATCGTGATCGGTGTGTTCCTAATCTTAGTTGAGAACGAGGCTACTAAAGTGGAAAAAACGTCCCAATAGAATGCGTTTTCTGGAAAAGGACAAATTCTGTTTCCAATAAAAGGATATTTCGTAACTTGGCTTATGACATGCTTGTAATAATTATGTTTAATAACAGCATTCTTGTTTATATTATCAAACTTACAATGAATAGTTGTCAGCCCCCGAAAAATTCCTCGCAGAATCTATTGTCAAACACGTTACAGGCATCGTTAGCTTGTGCATTCTAGCCAGCCGTCACTTATATACAGCAATTCTTATGGCCACAGCACAGCCATGAAATTGCACATAGGCACCTGTCGATAATTTAATGCATTTGTACACAGACACAGTACGGGTTTCGTTAATAAAGAACTTTCTGGCGAATGGGCTTTGTTTGATGCCAACCGAGTTTTGTTTCGTATCGCGTACGTTGATGCGATCGCGTGGCCTAATAGATAAGGCGTCCGACTTCGAATCGGAAGATTGTGTGTTCGAGTCCCATCGTGATCGGTGTGTTCCTAATCTTAGTTGAGAACAAGGCTACTAAAGCGGAAAAAACGTCCCAGTAGCATGTGTTTTCTGGAAAAGGACAAATTCTGTTTCCAATAAAAGTAGATTTCGTAACTTGGCTTGTGACATGCTTGTAATAACTATGTTTAATAACAGCATTCTTGTTTATATTATCAAACTTACAATGAATAGTTGTCAGCCCCCGAAAAATTCCTCGCAGAATCTATTGTCAAACACGTTACAGGCATCGTTAGCTTGTGCATTCTAGCCAGCCGTCACTTATATACAGCAATTCTTATGGCCACAGCACAGCCATGAAATTGCACATAGGCACCTGTCGATAATTTAATGCATTTGTACACAGACACAGTACGGGTTTCGTTAATATAGAACTTTCTGGCGAATGGGCTTTGTTTGATGCCAACCGAGTTTTGTTTCGTATCGCGTATTGATGGATCGCGTGGCCTAATACATAAGGCGTCCGACTTCGAATCGGAAGATTGTGTGTTCGAGTCCCATCGTGATCGGTGTGTTCCTAATCTTAGTTGAGAACGAGGCTACTAAAGCGGAAAAAACTTCCCAATAGAATGCGTTTTCTGGAAAAGGACAAATTCTGTTTCCAATAAAAGTAGATTTCGTAACTTGGCTTGTGACATGCTTGTAATAATTATGTTTAATAACAGCATTTTTGTTTATATTATCAAACTTACAATGAATAGTTGTCAGCCCACGAAAAATTCCTCGCAGAATCTATTGTCAAACACGTTACAGGCATCGTTAGCTTGTGCATTCTAGCCAGCCGTCACTTATATACAGCAATTCTTATGGCTACAGCACAGCCATGAAATTGCACATAGGCACCTGTCGATAATTTAATGCATTTGTACACAGACACAGTACGGGTTTCGTTAATATAGAACTTTCTGGCGAATGGGCTTTGTTTGATGCCAACCGAGTTTTGTTCCGTATCGTGTACGTTGATGCGATCGCGTGGCCTAATGGATAAGGCGTCCGACTTCGAATCGGAAGATTGTGGGTTCGAGTCCCATCGTGATCGGTG
>JASGCC010001511.1:0-35836 GCA_030067915.1 Hydractinia echinata | reverse complement strand
CATCTTTTTTTTTTGCCACGCAGATGCCAGAGGCCAATGAGCTTACCGCTGAAAATGTAAACAAAGGAATTCATCTATATCAACAGATTTTTCTTCATAGCGTTTATTCTAACATTAACGTGTACTTAAAAGAATTAAACTCCTAAACAATTCATTAAAATTTAAAACTAATTTAGGGACAATAATTCGAGAGAGGCTTTTATTATAGTTATAACCTAAAACACTGTCCATTTTACTTTGTAACATTGATTAACAACCTTTATAAAAGGTAAAAACGATTTTCTTATTTTTTTGTTTTTTTAACAGCGTAATAGATACTCAACTAAATCTTGTCGTTTGAGTTGTGTTAAAGCAATTTTTAAGTCTTCAATCGTAAACGATGGACATTGATGGGTGATAATAGTAAACAGATATTCGGCAGGGCTTTTTTCTTCTTTCGGCTTGTTTGATTCAATGATCGTTATCTCTTTGCTTGAATAGCCACATCTTCCAGCAAATGTACGCCAGTTATTCGTTGAAGAATTGAGAAACATGGATATATGATCTTGCTCTTCATAAGGAACTTCAAAAAACAATTGAGGATATGACTTATCCTTCATGTATGCCAAGACATCGTATCTCTCCATCTCCTCCATCGTTTCTTTAAAGGCTTTTGTTTTCAAAGAAGGCTTTCGTGTTTTGTAAACTTTTAAGAAATCCGCACATGGGCTGTATCCTCCATGAACCAAGTTTTCGATTTCAACTGTAGACAGGCCTACCTTTTCTTTCAGGAGATAGCCAAGTTTTTCAACATTTCTATTTCCATCCAACTGATTGGCCAAGTGTCGCCGGTCTCTCATTCGCATATCACGCAATAAGCCCTTAAAATAAGAATGAAGTTAGGTCCCTTTTAAAAGAATTAAAATGTTGAAATAGAAACAAAACAAGAACGCCTTAACTTACTGTCGGTCCGGATGGTTTTCGAGGTATTGAAACACTATCATCGCTTGATATACTTTGAAACGATTGTCCTAAAAGATACAGTTCATTAGTTCCTAATTTAGTGACGCATAAAATAAATTCCACATAGAATGCCTTGAGACTTTGTAATGTTAAATTTCAAAATTTCATGATAGCAAAAATTAAAATTTACTTATGACTTAGTTTTTTAAATGCTTTCAGCACTTTTTCGACATTAGCTTATTTCTTTGAAGAACGTAAAACAAAATGAATCAGACAAAACGAATCGGGACACACCACGTGAAATCATCGCCATTGAAGGTGTTTTCTAAAAATAATATATAACATAGATGACACATTATTTTGGGAAGCAAATAAGTAGCAGCCAGGGGAATCACGTTTGAGTTGTCCCAATAACATATAAAAAAATGATCTACCTTACTCTTGTATTTCATTGGATCTGCAGGAAAATCTAACAAAGCAAAAATAAATGTGGTTTTAAGAAAAGAAAAAAAGAAAGTCATTATATGACCTTTACCACCAAATGAAACCTACAATCAACAGCCCCTTAACAACAAATTATCTTTTCTTAATATTAATCCAAGAAGCACTTACCTGTAATGTTGTCTTTACGTTCATTTACCTCCTCCTATTAAACATTGTGTAATATATAAACGTGACACGTGACGGTGGAAAAGTAATGCAATGAATGCGATGCAATCCAATAAAATGCAATGTTATGTAATACAATGCAATGCAATGAATGCGATGCAATGCAATATAGTTTAATGCAATACAATCTAGTGAAATGCAATGCAATCCAGTAAAATGCAATGTAATGTAATGCAAATTCAATGCGATGCAATCTAGTTTAATGCAATATATTTCAATGCAATACAATCTAGTGCAATGCAATCCAACAAAATGCAATGTAATGTAATGCAATGCAATGCAATATAATTTAATGCAATACAATCTAACTAGAAGTGGAGTATTTACAAAGAAAAATATCCTGATTCAGATTTGTTAAGAAATTATCACATATTTGCTCTACATAAGATATATATTCAGTACAGTTAACTGGTTAACTGTATTTTCATATAAAATAATCACACAAAAAATAGTTATATGTCTCTTTTTGTTTTGGGGTCACAAGCTGATAAAACATAACAATTTTGTAGCTTTAAAGTGTTATATTTTTATCAATTTTGTGTCCTGGAAATTAAAAAATATGCAAAATTGTTCAGCAAGTTCCTAAAAAAATCATATTCAAAGCAAAATGCATAACTCATAAAAATAAGGCGTTTAGAGCATTTTTTATCAATTTCAGAATTCTGCGCTTGTTAATTTTTTATCAATTTATTGTTTCTGAAACAAACGATAATAACTATGTTAATATTTGCTGTTATGAAACAGGGATTTCATATTCAGGAACTTCTGACTATAATGCTAAGTCTAAAATCAAATTGTTTTTTAACTTATTCTTCATAAACCTTTCCTGATAAACTTAAAACAACTGATACCAATGTCCAAAAATCATCAAAATATGGTCTGATAGTTATGAACTTGTCCCTCACTAACCTCGCTGGTTTCGTGTTTTATCCCTGACAAAAAGACAAAAAAATTATAAACTGGTCAGCTAGCCAGCTATATTAAAAATTATAGGAAATTTAATTGTAAAAAAAAAATAGGCTACTTACTAAAAACTTATAAAAATGTATATAGCAAATCTAGTTAGCTAGCTATAACTGTTGATTGAGTATCTCTCTCTCTGACTGCACTTTCAAACAACAAACTTTCTTTTAAAATTTCTATCGCGCTTAAACCAAAATAGAGAACGTGTTACAACATATAAATTATGTTTTTCTTCGATATTTGTAAATGTATATAGCAAGCAACCTACTTCCTTCGTTCGCCTTCTTGAATTTTAAAAACTTCGGATGCTTTGGTCGTCAAGGGAAACTTGGATTTTCCGACAAATAGAATTACTTTATTTTCATCACGTGATTTTGTTCAGCAAATAAAATTGTTTTATTTTGATCACATGATTTAAAATGTAAACAAACAAAAAATCGCGGCTTTTCTCGGCAAAACAGACGCGAACGCTTTTTTTCTTTTATAAGAATATGCATTTTAAGAATATAAGGCTGGGATTTTAGGCTGAAAACAATATGTCTTTGTTTAAAGCAATAGAAAATTAAAATTAATGACCAGCCTTGTTAGAACTTTGGTTATTCTCTAAAAAAACATGTAATATTTTCGGCTACATCAAAGGAAAATGAACACATCCACTTTGCCTGTTACAGACAGACAGACAGATACACTTAGCGTATTATTATATAGACTAGTCGATAAGGCCCGTGGAAAAATCCACTTAGGCAAAAGGCCAATGAAAAATAGGTTGCTTTAGATGTTTTGCTGACGTCAGCAGTGCATATACAAAAAAAAAAATGTTCTTAAAATCTTACACAAAATGTGAAATATCAAATCGCATTAAATCCTCCACACAAATCTTACACAAAATAAAAAAGAACAGCTTGCAAGGTGTAAAATATAAAAAGTTACAACAACGACACTCACAAATCGACACTCACAACACCAAACTCACAAAACCGGCAGTAAGAACATCGACAGTTACAACACCGACAGTCACAACACGGATAATAACAATGTCAGAAATAACGCATCTCAAATATGTACATCTTATAAGTGATTATGTTGAAAACCCTCAGTATTTTATTCTAAAATGTCAAAAAGGAGGCCTGCAAGAGTTAGCACAAATCAACAAAAATAAGTTTTTTACACATTTTAAATATTGCCTTTCCCTTAAAAGCCTACACAAATATGAAGAAGCCATAGTTTGGAAAACATCAAATTTAAATCTAGAAAAATCAGTCATTTCGGTTGCATACCATCCTCTCCCACAAAAATTTACACAAAATGTATAAATCAACCAGTTAAGAACACAAAGATTTTCTCTTTTAGTTCCGCACTGCCCTTTACCAACAATTTTGAACCTAAATGTCAAAAATCAATGAGCAAAGAATAAACTTGAATCAACAAAGATCATTATGTGTAGAGCTTGAAACACTACTCAAAATAATGTATAGAATCATGTATAGAACACCAACAATAATAATAAAGTCAGAAATAACACATCTCAAATATTTAATTCGTTGAAAACCTTTAATATTTCAATCAGAAGTGTCAAAAAACATCAAATTTACTATCTGGAAAATCATTTCTTCGATTACATACTATCCTGTTCCCCAAAAATATACACAAATTGTAAAAATTAACAGGTTAAGAACACAAAATCTTTTTCCTTGGTATGATGATCTGTAGTGACCTTTACCAACCATTTTAAACGTAAATGTCAAAAAAGAATAAGGAGTAAATTTTGAATGAACAAAGATATTATTTTTGGAATATATACGGTCCGTCCTTACAAAAGTTTACACAAAATGTAAAACAGATTGGTTTTTGAGGAGCACATCCAAATCAACAAAAATCAGTTCATTTTTAGCATGTCCTATATTGCCATTGCTCATAAATCTTCCACATAAAGGTTATGAAACACATCAAATTATAGAAAAATAAGGCATTTCATACAATATAAAAAACAAAAAAGTTTTAGTCAGGACAATTAGTAATTTTTTCATTATCACCAAACATAGCCCGGCCTACCTGACTTTTTTTTTCTTCTAATTCTTCTTCTGCAGTTTTTAAGTGAGGGAAGAAAAAAGAGTCAGGTGGACCCTGATTTCAATTTTTGACAGTTAAAAAAAAACGAACTTTGAATTTTCGAAATTTTCCTGCATAATTTCGTAATTACTCTTAATTATGCGAATTTAAATGTTACTTTAAAATGGTAGGGGTAATAGAAGCAGTGATCAGAAAACGAAGAAGCTTTTACCCTAAAAAGGCCTTCAGCGCTTGAAATGAAATTTTATAACAAATGCAATGTTATTCACATGTTTAACGAACCAAAGCTTCGAGAGCAAGCATATGAATACACCGCAACATGATACGATTATACGGATTTACCTCAATGAGTGTGCTTGTGTCGACTTTTTCTCTTTTTTTTGAGAAATCTCCTCTGTATCTTTCCTTTTCAAAATTTTTAATTGCGCTACTTCGTCCGCTCTGTTTGTTGAGCACTTTGTTTTTAACGCTGTGGACATGCTATAGGTGTATTTCTTTGAAGAAACTCTTGTTGTGTTTTCATAGTACATGTGAGCATGTGAGGTCACAAAGAACGTAGAAAAGAAAGTTTGTGGAAAAGCCTGGTGTTTATCATCAGTACTTTTTCTTATTTCAGTTGTACACTACGTCCTGCTCAATTAGCGAGGGCCATTTACAGGAGGTAGGGTGTTTATGAACATTTTATAAGTAATAATTAAATTTTTCGCGGCCCTGTACCGTGTAGTCCCCGTAATGCCGAGAGCGTCAGGAACCCTGGCTACACCAAACACAGTTATTTACTACAATTTTAAAATTCTTAACAAAAACGTGAATTTGTTGTTTTGTTCTCTCAGTATATTGTAAGTTCACACAAAATTTTAAAAAACAGCCGTTTGCAACATAAACAAAAACACGAACAACCATACCATCCTCTCATAAATTAAAATAAAGTCATAAACCCACGTAAAGTGCCAATCAAAAATCTACAACCTTCTGTAAAAATAACCTGGCATTTTACATGTAGGCTGACAAATGTTTAACAGGATGTCAGAAACAAAACAATAAAAAATAACTTAACACACACGCTTTAAATTCTGAAAAAATTTATTGCACTTGTCATATTGCTTGGGTCCCCCTGTAAAGTTTACAGGAAATGTGAAAATAATTATACTCTTAAAAAAATACATCCTATATCCTGCAAAAGTTCAAGTCTTTGAAAGATTTTGTAGGTAGCTAGCTAGCTTGTTACATCATAATTTGTGCTTATAAAAGAAGAGAAGTTTGGAAACTAAGGTAGCTAGCTAGCTATAGATTATTAAAAAAGAGGAATAACAACATAATTCATAGGTTAGAGCTAGCCATGAGATGGGAGCAGGACTTGGAGAGGCTAAATTAGCTATTAGCCAGTTAAATATACTTAAACTGGGAACATTTAGCTAAAACTAAAGCTAGCTATTTATGCTCAGTAACACACATATAAAGAGAAACAATAGTAATGTAAAAATAATAACATTACAGTGAGTTCCACAAACCAAAGTTTTCCGTTTGTTAGTCCAGCTAACAGCTTTATGTAGCATTTTGAATTTTAGGACAAATACATTAGTTACGCGCCAGGGCATACATTAGTTACGCGCCAGGGCATACATTAATTATGCAACAAATGTCAACAAATATGGCTACTTTAAGAATTTGAGGCTTTTAGGTGGCTTTTGCTGAAAAAAGGAGCCTGCTTGCTCCAGCGACATAAAAACCAAACGTCTAAAAATATCAAAGTTCTTACTATTTGTGATTTCAAATCGACTTCAAACTCTAGCCATTATTTTCTACTTCTAACTTTACTTTACTTCTAGCTCCACTTCTCACTTCCAACTTAAATTTTCTGCTTCTTCACTTGAACTTTTTTCTTTTGAAATATGCTTTTTAAAACACTCTTTTAATTTTTTCAAGATAAAGGGATCATTCTTTTGTTTGTTTTTTTGGTGGCGAGAGGACACCATTTTTCGAAAGTTAGCCGTTAAATTTATTTCAGCAAATCAAATCGAGTCGTTTTCATCACGTGATGTAAACAAAGTAAACCCGCTAGCAAAATGGACATAATTTTTTCGGCGACATCAAAGAGAATTTCGGCAACATCAAAGGAAAATGACGATATCAACTTTGCAAAAGTCACAGACAGACAGAACTGGCGTATTATTATATAGATGCAGTGCAATACAATTTAATCAAATGCAATATAACGTAATGTCACTAACCTTTTCATCCACATCTGGAAGAATTGCTGGCATGTCTTCTGATGTTATCATAACTAACAAAAGATACGGCATCACATTAACACACGGCTATAGTTTCCTGCTCAGCTGTTTATAAGCCCATAATAAACGAACACAAATTTTGGGAAAAATAGGTATCAAGAACGATGGTATCACGAAATGATGTTTTTTGCTCACCGTTTTAAATTTTGTCGAGAACGGAGCGTATTTCATTTTAGACAAATGTGGGCAAAAAAAATGGCACTAGGAGTCAGGGATAAAATTATGTTGCTTTTATTTTTAGCGTTTTCTTTCCAGCAAGAGACAAGTTTTTTGCTTGTGGCACATTTTATTAAAAACAAAGATATTTTTTTCTCGTCAACTCAGTAAAATAGCGTAACATATAATTAAAAATTATTATCTTACTATCAGGGATGCTTTCTTGACTTCCATCACGATCACTTTTTTCTTCGACAGGCTAAATAATAAATGAGAACGATTGTAAGATATGGAATGGTTATTTGATATGTTAAAAAGTACCGGTTACCAACCTGATGTAAGGACAAGCTTATACTTTTTTGGTCTTTTAGTTCCACATATCTATCTTTATCAGAGTAATTCTAAATGCATGTCAAAAAACACACCATATTTTAAAGATAAAAAACATAAAAAACACAATCAGTTTCCTCTAGATAGAGAATACGTTACCAAGGCAGGGCCGTCGACACTGATGGAGCTGCCGCTGTCCCTTCCCCATATTTTTGCAGAGTAAATTTTTTTTTAACTTGAATTTGCAAAACAAACATTTTGTTTGTTTGTGTGTCCGTTTTCATAATAATGCAAAAAGTAGCTAAATAAAATAAAATATATTTTTGAAACATCATTTTACTGTGAGATTATGTCTTCGAAATCACTTTCATCGTTCTTAACAAAACCTGCAAACCCTGTAAATAACAGCGCTGACTATGTTGTAAATATCCAAGAGAGTCCCTGTATAGTTGTAAATGTAATTTGTGAAAATGCTTCGTCTGCATCAAGTTGTTGTTTTTTGTTAGAATAGCCTTAACGTACAGCGAAAAATTTTGTGTTTTCAAAACTTAAGGTTGGATCTTGAACTCGTTCCTGTCAATATGACTGATTCGATAACTATCCATGACTACATTATGACATGCGTATTTTGTTTTATTGCTTAAAGAACGTATCAAAACTAACAGCAGAGAAAAACAAAGAACGAGCGTACATATTCGTGGGATGTAAAAATTGATAAAAGGGAACCGGCGTGTTTTAAAGATCGCCGTAATAGTAAATGCCACAAAGGTGCAGCAAATTTTGAAGTTATCCTTCCGTTTTGTGGCGATCCTTTAGCTATGATGAATCGACAGCCGGCAAAATCAAAAGCAGACAAGCGAAAATATCTGAAAGTTGTGATGGAATGTATTCAATGTCGCGCACGCCATATAATGCCTATCAGAGGATACGATCATATCAATAAAAATCTTGCATAGCTTTTGATCTTACTGAAAGACAACCCAGCAATTTTAAAAAGGATTTCTTCAGCTTCAGCTTCTAACACACAAGAATACACGCAATACACGCACGTCTACCAAAGCGAACTGATCATTTTGGCGGCCAAAGAGGTACTAAGAAGCAAGTGCCTTTAAGCTAAGATCTACTATGACAAGACAGAGGTTTAATTTCATGGCAATTTTAAACACATATGAAACATATACGGACAAACTAGACTAATGTAAAGTTGAAAATAACTTTTCCTTTATTGAGGAATTTCTAAAATCACGGTTCAGAGAGTGTAGTCGATCCAAAGCAACAAAATCTAAAATATTTTCTTCACTTGAGCGTGGCCCCTCAACTTTTATGTCCATGTCGAGGTCCCTGCAAGAACCAATGAAAGTATTAACTTACAAAGCCTATTGTAAAGCTTCTTGGTCTTTGTGTGGGTTTCATGGGGATATCTTCATAATCATCTAGAAATAAAAAAAGCAGAAGGTAAAAAAAGCCTTGCATGGTACCATCTTAACAGGTGAATAACTATATTATTTAGTATCTACCTTCATCTTCTTCTTGAATAGTAATATTCTAGGACATAGGAAATAAAATTTTTAACATTTTTGTTTCATTTTCAATTATTACTTAGCATAAAATTTATTAAAAAAAGGCAAACCTCGTACTTATACCCATCTGTCTTCGGTCTTGGCCTAACTCGAGGTCGAGCGTCTGATATTGTATTATAACCTGAAAACGCAAAATAAAAAAGAAATCAAATTTTCTTGATTACTAAATTTTTAAGGAAGACAGTTTTTAATTCTCACGTATTGCTTACTACGTGTAATAAAGGTGCTACAATTACGAAGACGCCAAGAAAGTGGAAATGGAAGAGCTTATATGATATTGAATTTTTCTTTTCTTGTCATCTTCAAATATGTTGGTGTAGTGAAATCGTCATAGTAGTTAACGGCATATAAATTTTATTGTTTTCCATTAAGTTTTTCGGTACGAATGCTGTATTTTAATACTTTTAAGCACATTTTTTTTATAGTTTTTTTGAAGTAACGCTCTACACAGTCCGATAATTTAGTATAAATTACATGTTTTTCTTTTTATAGGCAATTGAAATTTCAAAATGAGGCTAAAGGATGCTTATGAAAAGTACTTTTTCAGGCTCAAAATATGCTCAAATTATGCTTAATGGCAAAAAGATTTATTGGAATACACTTATAAAAACACATGATTAGGCTTAAGATATGTTTATTTGAAAAAAATACTGCATTTGAATTTTGAACATCAGTAATTACAACTTAAATCTCACTACATACTGCTTAATTAAGACATAAAGAATAAAAAGAAAAAGTTCACAGACAAAATGCTTAAAAAATGAACAAATTTAAGCCTACGGATGCCTTTAAAACATCATATGTAGCTATAATTGAGTGGAAAAGAAAACATCACCAGTTTCATCAATTAAATTTATTGACGACGTTTCGGCCGTATACGGCCATTATCAAGTCATTTACAGATACTATTTCGTAAAAGATTATTTAAACATTACGATCGTACGATACAATTATCGTACGACATATTAATCAGCGAATAGGAATAGCGGAACAGATAATACACACACCAATATCTACAACATATGTAGCTATATGTGATAAAAATCGTGCAAACAAAACATTGTCAATATTTACCAAGATCGTCATCACCTGGCAATGAATCATAGATTTCCGTCTCTTGCTAGAAATAAAAAAATATTGATATGCAAAATGATGGTCAATAAAGTAGAAAAGTGCATATAAAAAACCCCATGAAAGGGGAAAAAAGCCAATTGCTTTAACATGCCCGAAGTTATTTCACTTGAACTTCGTAAGGAGTAATGGCAATCGATTTAGTTAATGGCCATATTTACCAAATTCGATTTTGTGATTATATCCCAAATAGTATTTGCTGGAAACATTTTTTCTCACCTCTGTAGTGACCAGTGAGTTACTTTCCCCGTCTCTAAAAATAAAAATAAAAATGAAACGTAGAAGCATACAAGAAATAAGTATAGAGCAGTGTAGGCAAAGTAAACATACGTTTTAATGAGTTTAGATGACAGGATGTCAATTTCGCTGTCGACATCTAAATATTTTGAATGAATCAATCCACTTTTAAGGTGATGTAAATTTAGATTATTTGCAATGTACCAGCCATCCTAAAATTTAGTACAGGAATAAATACTTTGGGAGTTAAATGTTGACACTGCCTAATATAACAAGAGTCTAACTAGACTTTATGGTTTTGAACATTACTTTCCCGCTCTCTAGTTTCTTTCTTTCTATTACATCAAATTTAAGTAATATTATAAGTATTTAAATTTCTCTTTATACTCAATGCCGAAAACGCTACGGAGCTTCTTAAATGTACACCCGACGACTATGTTGATAAAAGCGGATACTTACTTTATAAAAACGCAACACTTGAATGCAATCATTCGGCCAGAATTCTAAAGTCTAAAAACAGTACAAATTTACAAGTCAATCTTTTGATAAACTTACCGCAACTGTCTACAATGTTCAGTAGTGGAATTTGAAGCTTGCAGTTTTTTAAATAAATAAGTCTTAAAAAAAAGTTCGTTACCGTATCTACTCGAATGAGCGCCCCTTCTCGAAAGAACGAAAGAACACTCCCTTGAATGGGCGCTCCTTAAAATCTCAATATTTATTGAGCCCAACAAGCTCTTATTCGAGTAAATGTGGTAATTAAAGAACTGCATTACTTTGCATATCAAGCAATAATTCTCAAACGAATTTCAAATGACATCAAATAACATCAAATATCATTCTAAGAATTACACTACAATGCATTACTAAGAAAATGTAATTCCTGTCATTCATTATCCGTCAATTTTCTGTCATTCATTATCCGTCAATTTTCTGTCATTCATTATCCGTCAATTTTCTGTCATTCATTATCCGTCAATTTTCCGTCATATATTTACCTTTCGCCTTTTTCTGAGAAGTATCTCCTAAAAACAAATGTCTTTTTGTAAAACTGAAAACAATGAGAAAAGAAAAGGGAAAAAAAATGAAACAACAATAACAATAACAACCAAAACAATAACCAACCATCAGCGAAATTTTCGGTAACTAAAAAAACAAGAAATATGATACAAAATTAAAAAAATTAAATGGTAAAAATCAGTAAAACATATTTGAACTAACTTACTTTTAACTTGATCTTTCTATCATTTTCTCTTGCTTTATAAATTTTTCCAGTCTCAAATGCAGGACTCGGATGCTGTAAAGGACATATTGAAACACAAATTTAATTTTCACTTATAGCTATTGCGTAAAATTCATCAGTCAATGTTTTAAAGTTTCCTATTTCATTTTCATATATTGCAAGTACACAACCACTCTCTATTTTTAAGAAAATTGGGAGCGTGGATAGTTTAAATGCTACAAGGGCTCGCTATTTTAATTACAAAAATTACGTAAGTGTATATTTTGAACTACTCTATTTGGAATTCCTAGTTTGTTAAATTTTAATCCTTATTTTACACTTTAATGCAGAAATTAAAAGGAAGTTACCATCATTTCGTATTTACAAAGCATGAAAGAAGCGCTGAAAGATGTATGAAACAAGAAAGCTTGGAACCATAGTAACTTGTAACCATAACTACAATGTTTTTTTAGACTGTTTTAGCCAGCTGACGTCTGGACTTCTTTGTCATTTCTCAGGAAGGAAACTTCGGAGGAAATGAACAATAATAATAGAAAGGAAATTTTATCTTACGTTAATTAAACACACGCTTTTTTGTGACGCAACCACCATTTATAAATACTACAGTGCGATCAACTGTATCAAATTACCTAGTAAATTTTGATTTCCCGCTTTCATTTAAATGCGAAAAACAAGAAAAATCTAAATTATAGCTTAATGGAATGATATGAACTACATCTTTTTGCACTAGCAGTTAGTTGGTTTACATACAAATTCAAAACATAACCCTAAACATCGTTGAAAACAGAATTTTTGCAACACTTTTCCTTTAAACACTTTTCCTTGATACGAAAACAACTTTCTTTTTCCCAAGTCCCATGAATATTCTTAGAAA
The DNA here is from genome assembly GCA_030067915.1 of Hydractinia echinata. Taxonomy (NCBI): domain Eukaryota; kingdom Metazoa; phylum Cnidaria; class Hydrozoa; order Anthoathecata; family Hydractiniidae; genus Hydractinia; species Hydractinia echinata. The sequence continues at coordinate 23,350 of JASGCC010001511.1, read as the reverse complement.
ATATTTTTCTTATGCAGCCATTGGACATATAAACCTTTTCAATATTGTGGGAAGCTAAATAAAAATGTCATTCGGCAAAGAGTAATCGTGGTTGTTATCCACAATTTGGACTTCTCTGTTCAAACTTTCTGGTTTTCAATACTTTTGAAAACTTATATTATATATGCCACAACAGGAGCTTTTCTGCAAGTTTTTTGTGACCCCGGGGGACTTTTTCTTCCCCATGATATAACTTAGGGCTTTATACCTAAACGTTTCTGATATGGTTAAAAATTACGCAGTTTAAAATAAACAACAAGCCAAAACTCACGGTAAAGGGAAATGACATTCTCAATAGCTAAAATGATAACTCTATATATCTCATATCTGCTTAGTTACAATATAAAAATTAATGTCATTTATTGTGTATAAAAGATCACAAGATGAAAAACAAAGTCCAAGTCGAACGAAAAACTTACTTGGGAAAGTTCAGTGTCCATCATTCGACGATTTGTTTGTGGTATGCTTATATGGTATAGTTTTGGTTTGTTGTGGTTTATATTTTTTAAGAATACCTCGTGAGGGTTATTTCCCAGTAACGTACAAAACTTAATGACTCAACAACTTTGGCATTTATTTAAATTGTGTTGTTTTTTAATGTAAATATCCCAACAAAAGAAGGGATTAAGAAATGCTTCTTATGAAATTACTTCATTGCAGTTTCGAATCGTAAGCATTTTTATTATTTAATTAAACTAAAACTTAAAAAAGAGTGTCTGTTGGTTGAATAAATGTTTTTTTGTCCTCAACAATTTAAGATTCTGGAAAACAAATGAAATAAAAATATATTTATCGTGAACACCTTAGGTTTACTTTTCTCTGCTTCGTTCTGCAAAGAGGATGAGGTGCCATTGATTTTACACTTTAATCTACAAATTTCTAATGTGAACATGCTGTACAAGAAAATAAAAAAGGTTTCATTCGTCAAAACAAGACTTCACATTCAAAAATTTAAATAAAGAAGTTATTTCTTGTTTCATTTATTTCTTGTTTGTTTCAAGAAAACATTTTTAAACCGCTCTAAGCAATTTTTAAATGTATTGTTCTTCAACCAAATGTGTGTCATTCATTATGACACACGTTTTAAGAAACGCACCAATAAACATCAATAGCATCAATAAAAAACATTGTCATCTTGTCCGATTTAAAGTGTCCCAAATTCTGAACAGATATCTAGCTTATTTCCACACGAACATAAAACGCACTGTCTGCTTAAAAGATTTTTGCCGTTTAATTTTTTTATATCGCCAACGCGATGCCTGTGTTATTTCCTTTTTGTCCCAAGAAACAAGAATAGTGATGCTTTAAAGTTTACGTCAGTGACTTTAATTCGTTACTATTAACAGCCATAAACATGGTAGACGTTGGTGTGTTTACACTTTTTGTAATAGAAATAAATATATAATTTATATAATAATATAATATAACAATATAGATATAAATACAAATAAAAAAACAACCAGAAAAATAAGAAATATCATCTGGTTCAACCCGCTATTTAGTCAAAGCGTTAGTTCGAATATCGCCAAGTCATTTCTAAATTTAATTGATAAACATTGTCCTCCAAACAATAAGTGCAGAAAGCTGTTCACCGAAATGTCAAAGTGAGTTATAGTTGTATGCCTAACATCGCATTATTAATATACCATAAAGACTCGATTAAGCGCCCCGGCGCTTATTTAAATTTTCGACCTTTAGGGGGGGGGGCGCTTATTCGAGGGGGCGCTTATTAAATTATGTTCACTTGGGGTATATATTTTTTCGATAACAAATATCTGAAAATGTTTTCAGAAAATAATTGTTTTTTATTCTTTAAGCAATAATCGACTAGTCACGAATAATAACGAATTACAAAATATCGACATCACAATCATCCTCGTCACCTTCTTCATCCTCATCATCCTTCATCCTCTGGAGCCGCTTGCATTATGTCGTTCTCGTCAGGAACAAACGGATTCTTTTCTGTCACATTCATGAATTCTAGCTGTTCTTTCAGCATGGCACGACCATCGCTACAGGGTTTGCCTTCCTGGAAACAGGAGATTTTGTCTTCATGACTTCCATCGGTGGCACATGTTACCGCGCATGAAACAAAAGACTCCTTGATGATCTCGTTGTTCAGCCTTCCCAAGATTTGAGAATCCACTGGACAATTTCTCTCCGTGGAGGTGCCTTCAAATTTCCGCAATCGGTTTCTTCGTGTAATCCAGTGGTAGAAAGCCACTCATCGTAGAATTCGGCACAATGTTGCGTGAATGGTTTGTTCCACGATACATCTGGTGCCTGGATATAACGGGTACAACCACCTGGAATCAAAACAAGATCTATCTTCTTATTCTTCAGAGAGGTTGTTGCAGAACCTTCTATATGACACGAATATGTATCCCATGCCAGTAGGCGTCTTGAAAAGGAAAAACTACCAAGAACCTGATCGATCCACTGACTTGTTAATTCATAATTCATCCAACCATTTGCTGATGATACAACAATACATTTCCCACGGAACTCTTTGTTTAGTTTTTCTACCTCTCGTTTGGCCCCTTTGAACACAATAAATGGTTTCATCTTCTTTCCACTTGCTTGAGCGGTTAAACAAGCGGTTACGCGACGTTTTTCGTGACCAGTTGATTTCTTGGTAACACCTTTCGATCCAGTTTTCTCGACCGTAGATGAAGAAACCATGTCGGACCAAACTGGAGTCTCATCCATAGCGTAGATACTATCAAAACTGTAGTTATGTTGCAAACGTAGTCTTCGAATGCGTAACACATATGCAACAAGCTTGGAAATAATCATTTCGGGATCCTTTTGACAAATCGAGGTTTTTCAACGCAAAGATAGACCATTTCGTCTCATGAAATTACTGCACCAACCCTTACTTGCAGAAAATTCAGTATCAGGTGAGTTTTCCATCGATTGGAAAAAAACTGAAGCTTTTTTCATGATGAGAATCCGAGAAACACGCAATCCTTTAGCTCTTCGTTCCAAGACCCATTCTAAAATTTTTTTTTTAGTTCTTCGCTCAATGGTTTCCTTCTACCATCTGCTAGTCTTTTCCTTTACTTTCCCTTTTTGGCAGTTGTTTGGGCATGTATTGGAATGCGATTTTGAATCCAACGAGAAACAGTTCTTCTGTCAACTCCAAAGTGTCTTGCGGAAGTATTTATGCTAAATTTTTCTGCATGTAGAATCGCCTTCATTTTGAATTCAGCTGTATAACTTATAAGGAATTTATCTTTAAGCTATGAAATGCTTTACAAAATCGAATTCACAGGACCTATTCGTGGTCATCATATTTACAAAGATAACTGGTCACCGTTTATTGGGGAAGAACTCAAATGCAAGCCAGATCCGAGAGATAAAGCTTTGACGTATGACCAGTTTGCACTTGGTGTTTACAAGCGAGCAGAAGATCAAGATATGCTAGTTGGATATTTACCAATTGAAATATCACAATTATTAAACAAGCCGAGGTCACGGGTAAAATAAAAAGAGAAATTGGCTTGGTAGTTCCGGCCAAGTATAAGGCAACCACAGATAACAAGAAATTTGCAGAAGTCTTGAAAAAAAAGCTTGAAGAAAAAAGAAAGATAATCAAAATTGACATTGAAACAGCTGACATTGAAATTAAGAAATTTCCTTGTGTTAAGAAAGAAGAAATAGAAGCAAAGTAAAAGTAACAAGAGTTGTTATTCTTTTAGGGCTCCTTTCACCTCTACCTACATCAATTAGTATACCAAAACCACTGGGATTCAAATAAGTGCCCGGTCTTAGGTCCAGAGAGGGGGGCGCTTATTCGAGGGAGGCGCTTATAAAATATTTTTCATTTTAGGGGGGGGGGCGCTTATTCAAGGGGGGCGCTTAATCGAGTCTTTACGGTACTAGTCGATTAAGCCCGTGGAGAAATCCACTTAGGCAGAAGGACAATGAAAAAATAGGTTGATTTAGATTTTTCGCTGATTTCAGCAGTGCAGATCCAAAAAAAAATTGTCAAAATTTAGTTTATTTCTTGCCTGTAATGTGTAGAGGTTGTAACTGATCAAGAAAATGTATAGGATCGTGTATCTTTGACAAACGGTTGCAGAGATATTGGGGTTTAAAGGTTTTTGATGACGTCATCAACCCGTCCATTCCGAAACGGATTCGGGGACCCAGGTTAGGGAAACTTATCCAAATTGGTCCCAGGTGGTCCCTAGTTAACCACGCGGTGAAAAATCATTGACGTCACCACCTCGTTTCCAAGTTATTTGGCCTCAAAGTTTTAAGTGCACTGTAATGGCTTCATTAATTTAATCTAGGATATTGACGTTAAAGTAGTCCTATTGACGTCGCGCCGTAACGTCAAAACAATTAACATTTGAGACATAAATTTTTCGGCGACATCAAAGAATAATGAACACATCCACCTTTCCTGTTACAGACAGACAGACAGACAGACAGACAGACAGACAGACAGACAGACAGACAGACAGACAGACAGACAGACAGACAGACAGACAGACAGACAGACAGACAGACAGACAGACAGACAGACAGACAGACAGACAGACAGATACAGTCTCTGTCTTATTATAGAGACTAGTCGATAAGGCCCGTGGAAAAATCCACTTAGGCACAAGGCCAATAAAAAAACAGGTTGCTTTAGATGTTTTGACGTCAGCAGTGCATATACAAAAAAAATGTTCTTAAAATCTTACACAAAATGTCAAAAGTCAAATCTTACACAAAATAAAAAAGAACAGCTTGCAAGGTGCACAATCTAGTTGATAAAAAGTTACAACAACGACACTCACAACATCGACACTCACAACACCAATACTCACAAAACTGACAGTAAGAACACCGACAGTTACAACACCGACAGTCAAAACACGGATAATAACAATGTCAGAGATAACGCATCTCAAATATGTACATCTTATAAGTGATTATGTTGAAAACCCTCAGTATTTTATTCTGAAATGTCAAAAAGGAGGCCTGCAAGAGTTAGCACAAATCAACAAAAATAAGTTCTTTACACATTTTAAATATTGTCTTTCCCTTAAAAGCTTATACAAAAATATGAAAAAGCCATAGTTTTGAAAACATCAAATTTAAATCTAGAAAAATCAGTCACTTCGGTTGCATACCATCCTCTCCCGCAAAAATTTACACAAAATGTAAAAATCAATCAGTTAAGAACACAAAAATTTTCCTTTTTAGTATGATGATCCATACTGCCTTTTACCAACAATTTTAAACCTAAATGTCAAAAAATCAATAAGCAAAGAATAAACTTGAATAAAAAATATCATTATTTTGGAAACATTGTATACGGTTCGTAAACAAAAGTTTACACAAAATATAAAACAGATTGGTTTTTGAGAAACACATCTAAATCAACAAAAATAATTTCATTTAGCATGTCGTATATATATATTGCCATTACCCATTAATCTTCCACAAAAAGGTTATAAAACGCATCAAAATTTAGAAAAATCAGTCATTTCAGTGTATACAGTCCTCGTCCATTAGATTACAAAATATAAAAAACAAAAACAGTTTCAGTCAGAACATTATATAAGTATTTTTTTATCATCAGCAAACATTATCCCTACAAAAATTTCCACAAAAATTTCCACAAAATTTCAAACAACAGAATTTTGCAACACAAACAATATAAACTGACTTAACCATACCATCCTCTCATAATTTTTTTTTAACCCAAAGTCATAAACCCACGTAAATTTCCAATCAAATGTAAAAAAAACCTGTAAAAAAACGAGTTTATGATACTTTATATCGACATGCTAAGAAGGACCACAAGTATTTTTACGATTCTAATAATATTACAGAAAAACCTGTTACCGCTGCACCAAAAGCACGGTCATTTAATGCAACTACGGAAGCGGACATTTAGACTGCGCATGCGTCAAAACTTGTAAATAAACTTCGTGATTTTTCTTCCCAAGCGATAAGAGTAGGGTATGCACGGACTGCAATAACTTAAAAACTAGTGTGACTTGTAATATATAGTTTAGAACGTGTGTCCATCACGTATGTCTTAGGCCGCCCAGTTAAGTTGCTACAACAAACAGAGTGATTTTGCGGGAATTTTTAAACTTCCAAAAAACATCTTAAACAGTGTTTTTCTACGGCTGGTTTAAAAAATTCAAGAGTTTTCCTAGCAAAACCAGAACTAAAGTAGTAAAGAGGAACCTTTTAGCTTTCAGTGGTTAAAATTTGTACTTCTGGCAAATTTTTTACTGGCAGTAAGAATAGTTTTTCAAACACACCCAACTTTCAGACTGTTTTTCTGTTATCAAATATGGCTGACACACATGCTACCAGTTTGTCAAAACTAATGCCGAATTTGTGGTCTAATACTGACTAAATATACATACAAAGTAGCAGGTCTTAGTGGAAGCATAAAGAGTTCCAATTTTATTGATGTGACACAGGACAACCCAGCGTTACACCCGGATAAAATCTGCCAAAAATGTCACTCAAGACTGAAAAACATACGAGATAGAGGCTCCACTCCTTTTCATGGAAATGTTGTTTGGGAACCGCACAGCGAAACAGAGTGCAAGACATGCAACTATAAGCGTAAAGTTTCCCGTGGTGGTCGACCAGCCAAGAAAAAAAATCTGGGAGGCCATCCAGCAACAACACTATTTGGACCAGGGAGGTTATTTTAAATTTACTAGCAGATACTCCCACAGAAGACCAGCTACCACATATTATTCCCTCAGATCTGAATGAAACATTGAATGCCCACTTAAATCTTTGTGTATGCAAACTGTGCAATAACATCGTACACAGGCCAGTGTTATTAGCATGTCAGCACAGTTTTTGCTTAATTTGCGAGGTAAAACGTTTTAAAGGGCAAAAAAGAGTCCGACACAACATGTCCCAACTGCCTCCGCCTAGTTAAAGTGGGAATGGTCTTGCCTTCTCGTTCACATGCAGATATGGTTAGCTGCTTATAGCTAAGCTGTGAAAAGGAATGTGGCAGACTATTCCCCATCAAAAACATAACCGAAAAAAGTGACCACGAAACACAATGTTACGGTAAATTAGATAAACTAAACACCAACCAAACGTTTCCACTCAACGAAAGGGAAGAGATTGCAAGAGAGTTAGAAGACACTGCCCTTACTGTAATAAAACACAAAATGGCACAATCAAATCTTCCAAACCAAAGTATCGAGTGGTGGATCCAGGGTAATTTTTCTATTTTTTTTTAAATTGGTCTAACATAAATCGAAAATTACGAGTATACGTTTTTATGAAAAACAGGGTGTGTTCTTATCGAATTAAAAAAAGCTGGTGGATTTTCAAAAGCCAAAAAGTTATTTCTTATAAAAACGTATACATATGTTCTTATACAAAATTATTCAAAATCTTTTAATTCCTGATTTGTTTCATACAGTCTAGCGAATTTATTGGATCAAATTTGGTCATTTACTAAAATTATTTCTTAGGGTCGAAAATATTAACCATAGAAATTTGAAAGTTCTTAACCCTATTCGGTCCGGGGGGGGGGCGGATTCCGCCCCCCCTGACGGTTTTTTACAAATAACTCCTTATTGCTATGTTATATGGCTATGAAACTTATTGACTTTCAATATTTATCTATTAGACACCTGCATGCCAAATTTTTAGGTCCCATACCTTTCAGAGGCTTTGATATTGGCCATTACTCGAAACTACCCCTAAAAATCTCTATGAAATCCTTATAATGGGTAAAATTTAATAACTCCTGTTAGGATTATCCTTAGAACTTGAAACTTGCAACACAACTTTGTTTTATTAAGAAGAATCATTTTGCATAATTTGGACACGTGATTAATCCGATTTCCCGATTTTGTCGGATTTTACCCGAAAATCGGGAAAAACCGGATTTTCGGGCAATTTTTGGCAATTTTTTATGCGATCCACGTAAAAACCGGAAAATATGTTAAATAACTTTTATTTAGCTTTCAGAAACTTCAAACAGAATGCAAAAATTCCATCTGGAACAAAAGTAATTAACTTTTAAGCAGATAGTGTCATTTTTAACAAATTTCAAGCTTCTGATGACGTCACAGAAAATGTGCTGACGCAAGCAAAAATTTATTGCCGCCATTTTGTTCCTTTTATGACGTACTATAAGTGTGCCAAGTTTGATTCAATTTGAACAACCCTATGAAAAGTTATTGAGGGGGGGCGGATTCCGCCCCCCCCCCGGTCATAATATGTTCGAAAAACCCCGGACCGAATAGGGTTAAGCCACTTCAGGTTTATTAAAGGTTGTCAGGGTCTGCTAGACGCACTGTCATATAAAAACCTAGTTTAAACATTACATGTATATATAACATGTATGCATGTATATTTTTTTTTTAAAAAATATTGTACAAAAAATAAAATCAGGATATTGATTGATTTTAACATCTACGCCTAAAACTGTAAAGATTGGATCAATAAGCACCAGACATCTAAGGAGAAGAACGCAATACTTAAAAAATCAAATAATGGTCACAGGAGGAAAAGCTGAAAATGCATTAAAACAAAGATCGCATCTGCTGAAATCATTTCGGCATGAGGAGAGGATAGAAATTCTAAAAAACTCCAACATTTCATCAGTAGCGATTACCCCTGAGGCAGTGGTTGCGCTGAAAGTCGACATGGGTATTCCCTGGGAAAAAATGAAAACAATGGCAAGGTATATCAAAACTTAATTTTTTTGCTATATTGTATATACTTTATGGGAAGTTTCTGTTAAAAGATGAAATTCCCAGGGTATTCCAAGGCATGTTATTTTATGAGTTTAATATGGTATTAAAAAGTAAAGTTTTCTGTTTCAGGTGGCTTAAAACATTTGGCATTGACACAGCGTCTCAATCTAAGGCAACGAAAAATAGCGAAAAGTTGGCAAGAAGATGATATAATTACTGAGAACACACCATTTCGCTTTGAGGTTAAAGACAAAAAAGCAGTATACGAGATTAAAACTGCTGCATGGTGTTACATAGAAGATTTACCATCACACGTAATAGGATATTTTGAGAAATTGTTACAGTAAGGGAAATTTGTACCTTAAATCTAAAAAAAATGTATGAAAAATTTTTTAAAAATTTACTCTTTTAAATATTTCTTTGCAGGAACACAATGATTGTTAACAGATGAGAATTCAAAAATGAAATCCATGTGAAAATTGGAAGTGACCATGGTGGCTCATCCTTTAAAATGTCGTATCAAGTTTGTAACACAGATCGGCCCAATAGTAAAAACAAAACTGTTGTTTTCAGCATTTTCGAAGCAAAAGACTATGGAGTTAATATAAAGATCGGTTTATGTCGTTTTAGTTCGCAAATAGATCACTTTCAAAATGCATCATGGAGGTAAGTAAAGCAATAACTGACAATTCTTCATTTGTTGATTTAATTATAACGGTTATTTATACACTAGGCAAAACATGTACGCGTATTTATCTTTGGTGACTATGCTTTTCCTTGTGCTATCTATGGACTGACAGGGGCAAACGGTAAGAATTGTACTTATTCTTATATTTCCAACATTGCAAGTGCACAATCATTACTAAACCAAGTTTAATTTAGGACGACATTGTTGCTTGTACTGCACAATTACAAAAGAGGAGATGCAAAAAACAATTGCCAACCGAGGTTAGAATCCATTAGAATCCATAGCTAATGACTTGAAAGGCTTTCGCGAGGCAGGAGGAAACATAAAGAATGCTAAAAACGTTAATAATGCTATCGATGATGTGATCTTTAATGTGCCAATTGACCAGGTGAAAATGTGCTTACATAATCGATTATTTAAAATCCTTAAAAATTTTAAGATTTGATAGTTAGTAGCTTTAGTTACACTAAGTGTTCTAGCTCAGATTGGACTTATCCATATAATTAAATCTAAGGAATCTTTGTACTAATGCCTACTATTGTTATGCAAGTCATCATATGTAACAAATGTTTTAAAAAATTTCATCCTACCTTTAGGTTGCAGTTCCAGTGTTGCACATTTCATTAGGGACATATCTGAAAGTTTTCAGAATGCTGAAAGATGACTGTCATCTTATAGATATTAGAATTGCTGGATTCTTGGCCATCGAAAATAAGAAATTAGGCCAAAGTGATTTTGACCAGTATGTTTCTGATCAACTGAAAATAAGAGAATTGGAATATCAATGTCTCGATTGTGAAAATAAGATCAGCCTTATACATGATGCGATTCATGATGCCATCTTGAAAGATCCAGACAACGAAACATACATAAAATCTGTTTATGAACCAAGACTGGATCACTTTACGAACAGACTTACTTTAAATAAAATTGAGACCAGTTAATTTAAACTTTTAGTAAACAAAATTTAGCCTGGAAAACTTGATTATGTTTGCCTATATTTTTAGACAACATGTATATCTAAATTGAAGCAAAAACAAAGTTTTGGCAAAAACGATGGCCCGCTAGTCCGAAAGTTAGACGAAACATTACAGAGTTAAACGTTGAAAGGCAAGTATGTCATGGAAAATCCTTTATTGGAAACCATGTTCATAAAATGCTTAAGGCATATATTATAACAAAAATAAATTTAACAAATTGTCTCTAAATATGCTGTTTTTGTATGTCATTTTAAAATTATAGAGCACAAATAATAATAGTGGACAGTGGGCAGGGGGTGCATACATGCTGAATTCAACAACCTGAAAAAACCTGCCATAATGAAGCCAGATAGTAGGAGATTGGAAGCAATGGTTAAAGAACATTTCATTCGAGTTCACCCAGAAGCTAAAGGCATGAAGCCAACTATTAAAAGAAAAAATGCCTTCACAAGCAAATGATTTTTTTACTTCCTTGTTTTTAGTAAGGGGCTACCCCAAGTTTTTACAAGTGTAGCCATGTTAAAAATATTAAGGAGATAGACATTAATGAATTTTTATGAAGAGAGTTAAAGTTTAAATCCTGGGTTTTCGGAAGCAAAGCATACAAAAAAAATTCTAGAAGTCTAATTACAGGAGGTAATACTGATATTCAAAGAAACAGAAATATTTGATTAGGTGCTAAGGTTGACATTAAATCTCTTTAAAAAGCCTCACTTTTTCTCACGATTTGTGTGACTTGCTTTCCAAAATGTTGGGTACCTAGTTGTTTGTTTAGCTAGCTAGCTAGCCATATATGAGAAAGATATGTATAGCTATATATTGATGATGAGGTGACAAAACAGCTAGCTGTAATGACATTTCTTGTCTAATGACAGCTGGTTCTACTATAGTTAGAGGTTGCAACCCTCTAAAGATTTTTCAAAAAAGCAAAATCCCCCTTTTTGCAAGGATTTCCCAAAAACATTGACCGTAAAGAGGCAGAAAAATACAACAGCGACAGAACACAACACAAAACAATAAATATTAACGCAATTCAAAATGAATTGAATAGGTACAAATGAGATAAATAAAACTTATCATAACGTGAATATCCTTAAACGGATAATTTAAAATTATTATCACAAACAATACGACACAAGACAGAGCTAACAACATAAACGGACTGGTTACAGATCGAACACAAATAGAAAAAATGTATATGTCAAACATTGTGTTTGGCACTGTCACAGAAGTATTTAAACAGTACTGCTACGGAACTTGATTCGGCAATAAATAATACCTATGAGTTGGAGAGACAGGAAAGCAATGGAAAGTTTCTGCCCGACAATGAGAAGAATGAATATAGACTGCTTTTTACAGACTGTGAGTTATGGAATGATAAATATCTTTCATCACATTCGTGGATTATTCGTTGTGGAACAAAATATATTGTAAATAAATGTGTTGTAGCTGCCGGTGTGGACGAGCAAACAATGCTTCCAATATTCGGATTGTTAACCAAGCTTTTTTGTCTGTTGAATGTGTTTATTTGGTAGTTAATACTTTCGAAACTGAAAGATTCGAAAAACAATTTATGGGGTATTCGGTTATTGAAACTGAAAGACAAAGAATAGTGTGTTTAAAGAAACTAATTGATCAGAATATTTATCAGCGTGTAATCACGTTTGCCGGTGAATCAATCATTCCTCTAAAGTATGACCTCAGTGACATAATCGAAGAACATATGGCTGGTCAAAATCCGTTGCATAAGTAGACACATTTTGTTGGCGTCTTGTGTATATTTTATATTTATAAATAGTATTGTGTAACTACTGTTATCACTGTATCTCCCGTTCCGTTCCATGTTGAAAATAGATGAGAGCTGAAACATAAATTCACATTGCTTATTCCCAATTCCGCATTGGCAAATATTTTGAGGTCCTTGACAAATTAGTGCTTATTTTTCGCAAGAGAATATTCTACCTTAATTACAAACTTCGCGCATTTTTTTCGTGCACCTAGATTTAGCGCCCATTTAATTTTCATGCACTCCTTACAGGTAATATATAAAAAAGAAGCTTCATGAACACATCAATGTATTGCACAACAAATATATCAGCTTTTATATTTTATAAAAAAGGATTGTTTTATGGCTATTGGCGCTGAACAACTTTATCATTTTCGGGATTACGCCAATCAGCATGGATTATCGATGCTATTTAATTTATATGATTCTTTAAATCTCGTTATTCGTTTTTTCAATTTCTTGCAATCCGATTTTCGCTCACATTATAAAAAAATATTTGGTGCACATCAAATTTTTACGCCGTCAAATGCTTGAAAAATTAGTTATTATCGCGCAACCAAATTGTCGCGCATCGGCAGCGTTGGCTGCGCGAAAGTTTCGTGAATTAAGGTAGTTAAGGATGAACGCAGTTTCTAAATTTACTAACGTTTCACTTGCTGAAGTGATTTTATGAACTAATTGCTACATGCGCAGATGGTTGTGTAGTAATCCTCTAATGCCATTTAACCTTATTCATACCGGCAGTGTGCACAATTTGAACGTACCAAATCTATTTAGCCGGCGCCGACCCTGTGCCCTATGTGCACACTGCCGGTTTTAAGTGGCATCAAAAAGGCCGGTATGAATACGGTTAAGGGATTGTCCAGTAAAATGTGAATTACGATGAACTAATTTTAAGTTGATTATTGTTCTTCGTCAACGATATATTTTTCGTTTGTGCATGTTACTAAAACTTGCAACGATAAGCAGTTTTCATTTATCACATATTTTTAAATATTTTCTGTAAATTCACTGGTGAAAAATTGTTATAAGTTGTGATAAATATGGCTTCTATTAAGTAAATTTTTCTTACACTTTTACTTAAATTAGGTTGTAAGTAAAAGTTACTTATTCTAATGCAATAGTTAAAATAATTTTACTTCAATAATATTTTGCATTTCACCAAGTATATTTTACTCAGGAATAAGAAAAAACAACTTACACGAACATTTTTTATCCAATTAAGTTTTTAGTTTTTTGTATGCCCAATGTGGAATCTATAATCACTGCACACAACAAAAATATTATGTACAAAAATGATACACCATTATTAAAAAATTGTAACTGTTTCAAGAAAGAAGAATGCCCATTGAACAACAAATGTTTGTCAAAAAATATTATTTACGACGCCACTTTATTAACGGAGAATAACCAGGCAGCAAAATATATTGGACTTTGCGAAACAACGTTTAAAAAGAGATACGCTAACCATAAGCAATCGTTTAACACCAAAAAGTACCAAAATAGTACATCTCTTTCTACAGAGTTTTGGAACAAGAAAGAACAAGGAAAGAATCCCCGTGTAACTTGGCGGATCATAAAGAAAAAACAGGAGTACAAACCGGTAAGAAAAACATGTCTGTTGTGCCTAAACGGAAAGTTTGAAATTGAACATATACAGGGGCGAACGTATTAAACAAACGAAGCGAAATCGTGGCCCAATGCCGTCATAAGAAAAAATTTTGCTTTCGTCTTTTGACAGTAAAGATTGACGTGATAAGAAGACATGACAATTAAGTTTGCACTGTATTGTATTTAACGAATTAGTTTGCTGAGGATAGTTGCCCTTGCGGCAGCATGAAACTTCAAGTACAAACAAATATTCTGGGTTTTTTTTTATGCCTGAATATAAGTACATATATTTATATATATGTGTGTCTATGATATTATTTTATTCGCCAAAAGCAGAGAGGAACTCAATATCACATTACAAAAGGTTTTAGAGCGTTTTTCGACATATAATCTGACATTGAACCTTCAGAAATGCCAATTTTACGTAACAGAAGTAGAATTCTTTGGTTTTATATTTTCCAGTCAGGGTATCAGCCCAAGCCCTGATAAAGTTGCGGCTATCACAAAATTAAATCCACCAACGAATGCTAGCGAAGTGCGATCATTTCTTGGCATGACAAATTTTTTAAGTCGTTTCATAGCACACTACGCCGAATTAAGTAGTCCTTTACGTGAATTGACGAAAAAGAATGTACCTTGGCGGTGGGGAACTAAAGAGCAGCAAACGTTTGAGAACCTTAAATCGGAATTGTCGTCGAATCGAGTGATGACTTACTTCGAACCCTCCAAGGAAACCACCATTGTTACGGACGCAGGACCAAAAGGCGTGAGTGCGATATTAATGCAACATACACCAAACAAAAGCGATTATCGAGTGAGTGTATTCCAGCAGAGCGTTAACAGATGTCGAAACACGATATAGTCAAATTGAGAAAGAATGTTCAGGCATTCTTCCTGGTTGCGAGAAGTTTCGTTTGTATCTACTTGGTGGAAAATTTACTGTTCTTACTGACCATAAACCGCTAGTCTCCTTACTAACGAATCCCAATTCTGTTGTGCCCCTTCGCATTGAAATGTGGTCATTACGATTACAAGAGTTTAACTTCGTGGTACAGCATATCAAAGGAGAACTCAATCCCGCAGATTATTGTTCAAGACATGTCACAGGAACGATGAACACTGTTACTAGTCAAATTACAGAAGCTCATGTAAACTTTGTAGTAAATAATGCTAAACCAAATGCAGTAACTTTGCAGGAAATTCGCCAACAAACATCCAAAGATACCACCCTCACTAAGTTACGCGATCTCATTAATAACAACTCCTGGTACACGTTAGATAAACCAAACGAGAGTTTCGAAAACTGTAATGTTCATGAGCTAAAAACATACCGTCGAATAGCACAGGAACTAACTGTCACATCAGATCAATCTATGCTTCTTAGACGAAATCGCATTATCATACCCGTCACCCTCCGTACCAGAATGATCGCTTTGGCTCACGAAAATCATTTGGGAATTGTCAAAACAAAATCATTACTGAGAGATAAAATTTACTTTCCTGGTATGGATGCTGCAATAGAACGAACTGTGAGTGAATGTCTTTCCTGCAACGCCACAGCAAGATCAGATCCGCCACCACCATTGCAACCATCGCCCTTACCACCCACGGTCTGGCACACCCTTAATATTGATTTGCTTGGTCCATTTCCTAATCAAAAGTATTTGTTAGTTGCTGTCGACCAGTATTCCCGCTATCCGGAAGTGGAAATAATATCTTCCACCACATCACAACAAATACTCAACTGTTTTACGAAAATGTTCGCTACACATGGTCTACCTTATAAAATAATATCGGACAATGGACCTCCATTTCGAAGTGAAGCATTGAAAGCATATATGAAAGAAAATGATATAATACATCATCATATTACACCGTTACATCCTAAAGCAAATGGTATGGCTGAAAACTTCATGCGGAATTTGAATAAAACGTTACGTACTGCTCTAATCGAACAAACACCTTGGCTACCAGCTCTGTATCAGTTTCTACAACATTACCGCAGTGCAGTTCACTCAACTACTCAAGTCAGTCCTGTGGAAGTTCTATTTAAACGGAAAATCAGACTTAAGATACCCACAATAAATCAGAAAGTCAACGAAACTGCCATCGATAATCTTCCAGAAAGGGATGCAAGTGGGAAAGCATTGATGAAAGGACAAGTAGACAAACGACACAATGCCGTCGATAAACCATTCTCTATTGGAGACTACGTTTTGGTACGTCAGCAGAAACGGAATAAACTTTCTAGTCGTTTCGATCCAAAACCTTACAATATTACCAATATAAAAGGGACTATGATTACAGCTCAACGACCAGGACACACTATTACGCGTAATGTCCAGCACTTCAAGTTCTTATCTAACACATGCCCAACGAATTTTAACCTAGAAGATGAGACAACAGATGAGGAGGACCTTTTAGATGATCATTTATCTGCTGACAATAATGACCATCAACCTAGAAGAAATGCACGTAAAACATACCCTGTCAGACAACGAAATCGGTCAATTTTACGAACAACGATGGTAATAGTTAGTATGTTGACTGAGTGAAGTAAATAACTATCTAGGAAGGGAAAGGTGTTATGTATGAATAATCAAGACGATATATATATTACGCACTTTTGTAAATAGAGCAGTTTTAAAATAGGAATATCTTGAAAGCACGTGTTTCTTTCTTTATTACATACAATACCTACCAAGGAGTCACATCAATGATAGCCCACGCAGAAGCTTCAGTCATTTGGCCAGGCATCGCCACCGCCATTACAGAAAAAGGTGCCCGTTGCCATCACTGCAATACTATGGCTCCATCACAACCCCATCTGCCTCCGACGCCACCAGTGTATCCGGAATATCCTTTTCATTTCATCTATGCTGACTTCTTCCATCACATCCATTCCATCGTCTTCTTTTTTGGACGCCAATTTTGATACGACGTACAAAAAAGTTTCTGGCAAAATTCGACTTTTACAGAAGATACGTGTAATGTTGACTACAGCCACTGCATACTCCATCTACAGATGCATGATTCAGCTAACTCTTACTTACTGTGGTTTCATCAGTTTATTAAAATGTGAATCGAAAAAAAGAAAATTACGGTCCTTACATGAGCGGGCATGCAAGTAAGAAAATTTTGAACATTGCAGCAAGGCACAATGAAATACTCAACCTGTTAAGTTTTAGGGTTAAATCATAGAGGTTTTGTTCCTCCAAAGTTACTGCCAAAAAGACAGTTAAACTTCATTTTCGCAAGATACACAATATCAGTGAAAAAAAAAAAAGATAAGAAACACACACACACAACAAAGATTGCACAATACCAACCTTGACACCAAACGGTTTCGCCCCAAAGCCTTAACCAAGGAGTGTCAGGATTCCAGGCGGGGCACCTCTAATCCGAGGTCCACTAAGTGGTCATCAGGAGGCCCTGGAATCCTCTTCTGTCATCAAATGTTCTTTAATCCGTGCAATCTATTGGCATATAAAACAAGGGTTGACTGGGGTAATAAGTGGGGTCGTCACACTAAGACAAGACTTGTAGGAACCTGTAAAAAGGGAAATAAGCAAGTCAAACCCCCTTGCTAGGCGACGTCTTTATATATATATTTTTTTATTTTTTTACAAATTTTTCTATTTTTATTTTATTTTCTATTATTTTAAACTGCCTGGAAGAAAAAGACGTAGGACAGTTTGTTGTTAAGTTCCTTCCGAACGTCACATTGTGTCACAGCTCTGTTATTGCAATGAAGCCACTGGTCTGTCTTTTGGTCTTGAACAATGGCTGTATAGTGCCCATTATTAAGAGAACCAGAGTGGTTTATAAGCGCTCTGATCTTAAAGTGCTTACGGCTTCTTACCTCAGGGTCGATGGTAACAGGAAGGGATAAGAAGTCTGGGAAACAAGAAACTGGCGACAATTGTTTTGAGATATGACCATTTGACATGATGAAACGTTTTAACTGAACTATAAGGTGTGAACCACTGTTCACAATTTCCGTCTCTCGTGTTGCTGTTTGATGGGAATTACACAGAGGGCAAAACCACTTATCATTCCCTGTCAAAACCTCGGGTTGTAAGAAGAGGTTCAATGACTCTTGAATTGTGGGTCTTGGTTGCAATTCAAGAAATAGAGAAATTTCATCAGTAGAGTGCGATTGGAAACATGTGTCACATGTGATTGTAGTTCTAGTACAAAACTGGAACATGGTGGTAGTAAAAAGCGATTCTGTAGCAAGTTTACTTAGCAAATAACCTAGGATCTCAGACACATCATGCTGTGTAAAAATATCACAATTACCTTTTACTTCACTTATAGCATTTTTTAGGGCTGCAAGGAAAGCGGATGGATCAACTGGGACTTTCGAAGATGACAATTGGTGGAAAACATTCAAGCAAGCTGAAGCAAGAGGTGACAAGGAAGGATTTCCTGCCGAGAGGGCTACATGGAATTGCGGCAGGGAGTTTAAACATTGCAGAATAGAATTTGCATAGCAAGTGTTACCCTTATTTTTTTCATGTTTATTTGTCCGAAACGCTATCGATGGAAATGTATGCCGAAACTTCGAAAATTACTTTGAGTGTATAAATCACGAAAAAGCAACAAGAAGTAATAACTGTTTGATACGATTACCAAAGTCTAAGCTCGAGTCAACTAAATTATCTTTTTATTTTTCTGGTGCTGTATTCTACAACATTAAGAGTAACAAAGCACGTAGTGCGATGACAAAACTTGTCTTTAGACGATGTCGGTGATTTGACAATAATATTTCAAAATGACCTGAATAGTCATTCCCCTAATTTCAAGGTGTATCCGATACACATGTTACGAATTTTTTCTCCTTGGACTACACAAATAAAGCTATATGACAAAAAAGCAAAAAAAAAAAAAAAACGGCGATTAAACTAGGCAATTCAAAACGAATTAAATAAACATACATAGAATAAGTAAAACTTATCATAAAATTGACTATCCTGAAACGGATAAATTATTTAAAAATCCTAAACGAATGAAAGGGTAAATCATGCAGCCAACGATCTGTGTGCCAGTACTTGTGACCCTGGCAGTAGCCTTACACGTGTTACGGGGCCCCAACACTCAGCGTTACACAGATCATTGCTGTGTTTTCCAAAGGACCGGCCTGGAAGGTGACTGGGGTAATATGGCTGGGTGTCAAACCACCAAGACAACACAAGTTAGTGTTTGCCCCCTTGCAATGCTTCTTATGACCGACTTAGGTCAGCAGGATCGTCGAACCTGAAAGTTCAGTGAGCAAACTTGAACATCCCTACTGGACTGGGGTAATAAGTGGGGTCGTCACACCCAAAGACCAGACAAAATATCTAACCCACTTGCTGTTTGGTTACAATTTGTTAC
Organism: Hydractinia echinata; assembly: GCA_030067915.1. Lineage (NCBI taxonomy): Eukaryota > Metazoa > Cnidaria > Hydrozoa > Anthoathecata > Hydractiniidae > Hydractinia > Hydractinia echinata. Next base: position 4,168 of record JASGCC010001511.1, on the reverse strand, counting down.
CTACGGATGTAAAAAAGGACGTCTTTGTCTTTGACAGAAGTGTTTTGGGCAGCAGAAAATCTAAGGAGCTGCACAATCAGCACTGACCCGCAGTGACTGATAGATGTTTCTTTTGTGCTTTTCCGGTGTGTATTACACTGTGGGCAAAGCCATTTATTTTCCCCTGATAGTGACTCGGGTTTAAGAAATTGGGCGAGTCCTTGTGAAATGGATAAAGAAGTGGGAAGAGTTAAAATGTTTGATGTATGCTCTCTTGAGGAGAAACAAAAACAGGTATCACATGTTACGGCTGAACCCTAGACATATAGTCAGCGCGTGAAGAAGAGCCTTTTAACTCATCCAAAACTGTATTGAGAATTTCAGGAACATCTTGCTGCGTGTTGTAGTTAAAAGCAGTGTCTCTTTCTGATATTTTCCTTTTTAAAACCCAAAGAAAATTTGATGGGTCGATGTCGGATGGAGAATGTTTGAGCATAGACATATTCTTTACCTCATGATTTACGGATGATAAAATGTTATAGCGATTTTAAAAGAGAAGTTACTTTATATTTTACATTATTGTTTATAATATTTTATAATTTTTTACTAATACATACATTTTAATTACTACAGGACGCATATTGATAACAGGTTTTTTACATTTATTGTTAATATTTCTGAATTGCTTATCCTGTATAAACATTCGTTAAATAAAAGTAAAATAAAACAAGGGTCACCTATAATTCATATCAGTCGATTGCTATTCCAACTGGCCGATTGTCGAAAGGTCCAATGAGGGAAGTAAAGGACTTATCAACAGCCTTCGCCACACCATTATCACATATGGCATTCAAGATGAACTCTCATCAGACGGAGGCCACAAATTCATTGCCAAGAACATAGAAGACTTCCTTGCATCCTGGGGCGTCCACCACCGCAGTACATCAGTAGCGTTTCCGCACAGTATCTGCCGTGCCGGGGTTGGAGTCAAGACGGTGAAGCGAATGATAGTTGGCAAAACTGGTTTAAATGAGAACCCAATCCTGAAACTCGCATCTCTCCAGCCATATTTATCTTTGGTCATCTGACGAGAAGCACAATCCCCATCCTCCCTGGTAAGTACAGACCTCACCCAACATAGCGTGACACCCTGCAGAGAAGAGAAGAAGCTTTGAGGACACGCCACTTCAAGATCACTGAACGACTGTCATTGGGTACTCGACACACCCCTCCTCTTCTCATTGGAGACCAGGTCCGGATTCAAAACCACGTGGGACAAGGCATTGCTGGTGGTCAATGTCAGACAACACGATCAATACGCGATCAAGGTAGATGGATCTGGAAGGATTACCCTACGCAACAGGGAAGTTCTTGCGGAAGTTTGTCCCTGTCATGCCTCGTACTACGCATAACTTTCTGCCGAACACCTTAACCTCCCAACAGGTCACACGAACAAGCCAACACATGAAGCAACGGACGTTTCCACCCCCAGCATCCTCTCGAAACCCCTACATCTCTTGTCTTCATCCGCAACCTACCTTCGGACAGTGTGTTCTTTCCACCATCCACAAACATGGAAACACCACCTAAAGGAACCTACGACACCAACCCCGCGAGCTCCCTGGATACAATCCCTGCCGAGATGTTTTACACACCAGCGCATCCATTACCATGTTATCCTCCTTTACGTAGATCTACACGTCAGCGCAAAACTCCGGCTTCTTAGCTGATTAAAAACATTGAATATAAAATGATAATACTTCATCCGATTATCGTCATAACTCCCCTTGCGAGGTCCTTATGACTGGGGAAGATAGAGGATAAGGAACTATTCATCGTTTATATTTTATTCTATTTCATCGTTTAGATCCTAACATTGCAATAAGCAAATGGTTGAGACCTATCTACTATTCACGAATGTTGGGTTAGATGTCTTGTCAGAAATTGGGTATTGAGGTGTTTCTCATTGTTCAGATATAGAAAGTATGGGTGCGATTTTACGGTAAGATGTTATACTTATTTGCAAGATTTGGTGGTTGTTCCAGTGACTGTAAATTTCCGTTTCATATATTTAGTTAGAGCAATTCTGATGAAGGTCAAAATGCCTGTGACGTCGATTCTCGATCAAATATGTGAAGTACTCCTTGCATATGGTATACTCGATATTATAAGAAAACCCCGGAAATGTTCGTAGCAATAGCAGTTTCTTAAAATGGACGTTTGAGAAATTTGAGAAATTCGTTGTTCCAAAATCTAGCGAAAACGGCAAAAAGAGTGCAGAAATAGATGATTGATGATGAGGTGACAGCAAGTTGTAATGATAATACTTGTGTTGATGGTTCTTGCTATGTAGAGGTTATACCCTCTAAAGATTGTGCATCTTTACAAAATTTACCTTGTTGCAAAGATTTAGAAAAGAATCTCAGGCCAATTTTTCATTGCAATCCAGACTTAGTTTGATGCAATCGTGAACAGGTAAACAGCAATAAGTAAAACGCTCCTAAAAACTTAGCTATTTTGTACATTTTAAATTTTAGTGCATGCATGTGTGTTTTATAATATTTATTTTTTCCTTGCCTACTTTTAAGAATGAGTCTAATGATGCGTACAATTCAGAGTCCCAAGATGAGAGCAAAGACCTTGACTCTGAAAACGACGAGGAGCCTGTTCGGGTGCTTTTCCCCGTACTTTTTTCTTTTTTTCTTTTGTTTAACAAAATTTAAATAGTTCGGTGGTAATTTGTAAACTTAGAGGCTGTTCATATGGAGGCGAGTTATGGACTGCGCATATGGAGGTTCGGTTGACCTGGCTGACACGACATCTTGCCATTGTTCAGAAAATCTTATATAAAACATGTGTTCAAAAGAGGAGCGAGCCTTGCCAAGAACTATTTTGAAAGATTTAGAGTTTTTTTTAGAAATTTATATATTAAAACTGTCTAACTTTATTATAATTATCCATAGCCGTTACGGAAACAAAATAAAAGAAAACGCCTGGATGACAAAGATATGGCCAAACCATGATTAATTTGTTCCGTCCAGAAGATTTGGGAGAAAAACATACTTGGCCCTAACAAATATCTTTCGTGATATCGTTGTTCGTGCTGATTACGCAAACGAGTACAATATGAAGTCGTTCGTTATTTCAGAGCTACATGATAAATTGGCAGTATCTGACCATCCGTGGCTTGACAACATAAAAAAGATGAATGTCAATGATTTAAAGTATTGTGTGAATACGCTGCGCAATAAATTTAGAAGTGGGAACGCTAAAACGTTAAGAAAATGGGGAAAATGGTGCGAGGATGTTGAAGCGTTTTACAGGCAACAATAAACTGTTTAAATGTGTATACCTATGATCTTTTGTGGAAAGAAATTTTTTATGGTACCTGATCAAAATTGCGAACGCATTTGTTCAATCGGACGACAGAAAGCGAGTATTCGGAAAATTTACAAAGGAGGACTGATAGTTGTGATATACTACAGTCTTACCCTCTCTGCATTATCTTTATTTTGCTTCGATGTTACTATTGCTTATTTTGAAAATATATCTTACATAAAATATGGCTTTCTATATTTTATATATATACTCCTGCATTTTGTGAAGGCTTGCTAGCGCAATATTTCGGAATTTGAAGTATGTTTTCGGCAATCTAGGGGCCCGAAAGTTAAAAGATTTTCTCAGCCCGTCGGCCTCAACCATGGTCGGGCTTCCTTTGATACTGAATAATTTATCTCCTCCACTTTCAAAATTGCTCCGCCAGACCTGTACGTTATTTGACGGTTGATAATATTTTAGTGGTGCCGAATTTTCCATGCCTTCCCTATTCTTTGTTGCAAGGATTATCAAAGCACGGTTTAATGTCGGTGATGGCTTAATTTTTTCTGCAGCGGTAGAATGACGAAAAAAATTACTTTGCAAAAATGTGCATGTGCGTGTGGAACAGGATGGGGGAGAAGGGGGTATAATAAATAAACATATATTGAGGAAACACCTCCACGCTTTTTAATTGTGATGATCAACTTGAGATCGCGCCAAAATATCGCTCAATTAGCCTGATACGCAAATTAAATTCTTGAAATACCTTATCGGGGAATTAAAAAGAGGGGGTAAAGTTAGTCGGGGAAATTTTAGTCACCATTACATGGAATTAGTCACTTTCCCCAGAATAAAGTTGGGTCTCAATAAA